>JAARMF010001733.1:0-36661 GCA_022844705.1 Toxascaris leonina
AATAAGAAAATTCTTCAGAGGTCCTTTTTGACTGAATACAAAAAATTGCGCTTTTTAATAAAACATTTGCTCTTGCAGCAAATTGAGTCAAGTGGCGTGATTTCACACGCGATATATGAAATATTTGCATGCCATGACAATTGCATTCATTCTTTTCTCATATACAATTGATCTCTAGACGAAAGGTTTTTTATCCGACTCACTCTTTTTCTGTCTAACCACAGAACTTTTCCAAATTTGTCTAATCACAGAATTTGTCCAAATTTGTCTAACCACAGAACTTGTCCAAATTTGTCTAATCACAGAATTTGTCCAAATTTGTCTAACCACAGAACTTGTCCAAATTTCGTTTCAAAAAAAAAAAACAATCTTGTGCACCCACTCTACTTACCTATGTTCATTTTCACTTCTCCTCATTTTTGAAGACAAAAGGTATTACTGTGATTCGTTAGGTACGCTTCGAAGAGGAAACGTTGTTCGAATTATTATCACTACTGCACCGTTGCACTGAACGGTAGCCGGCCGCCGGTCACCTGCGTCATGCATCACTTGCATTTGGACTTTTGTGCGGCGATCACTGCAGCATCAGAAACTTGTGGAGCACTTGCTAGAAGATTCTTTCAAATGTAGAACGTGTCCACCAGGGCGAACACCCGGGCGTTCGCATCACAGAACTCAATTGTCTCGTGATGCAACAATGATACTTTAAGGGACTTGGGTGACGTCATAAAATAGCACTTCAAATAGTAATAATTTAGTGCACTCATACTTGACAGAGTAGGGCAATGCGGAGCCATGTTGGATAGAAAAGAAGTGGAACTGCATTGCGCGGTGACCAAGATCGGAAGAACGAGTTTGGCTTATGAAATGGCTGCACTCCAGGAAGTTTTTTTTACGGAAAAGCCTTCCCTCGCCAAGGAGAATTTTCCGCCCCTTCCTAGCATATAGAAAGACGTGTTTCCAACATGCCATACGGAAATCATGCATTTCAAAAGTTGATCAATTGGTGGGTGAAGTTACAGTCGACTTAATTTGTGTATTTGTGAAGTGTGTAAAAGCGAATTTGTTAGAAAAGTCGATGAGAATCGATGAAAAGCAGGTGTGCCAGAAACACGTGGAACAGATATCCGCTATCACGTGCAAAGCTGATTGAGAAAGTTGGTCACCGTGCAATAGTCTGTTATTGAACGTTTGCGAAACGGTTCGCATTTGTACTTTCCATTGATGCATAAAAAATTAGATGATTCTCACCACTTTGGAGGAATTTTATGGATCAGAGAATTGTACAGGTTTTAGGAATTCAAAGAGCATCACTCATTTCGTCAGATTCCTCGTTGATGCTCCCCGTATACACAAAGTCCTCGGTAGGTTTAGCAATCCAAGAAGGCGTTCTGGTTTTGGGCTTAAAGGGTCTTCGAAAACGTTCACTGAAATTTTCTGAAAACCTTCTACCTCAGAGAAGGAACTAGGTGCACTCTCTCAAACGGCATAGACTGCGGCAAAATCAGGAAGCGACGAAAATACACTGTCGACTGGTGAGACTCTGAATTTGCTATGAGCATCTGGCAACAAGAGATCAAACGCATGAACGATTATGCTTAGACCCACTGAATCAGGCAACTGAACACGTCGTCAACACATTCAAAAGCTCGAGCCATTAGGAACGACTCGACTGAAATTCAGGTTGACTACTCATCAACTGCTCGAGCGAAATTCATCAATTTCATATCCTTACATACTGTGTGTACAGTTAAAATTTGTCCAATGCATGGGAAGTTTCTTTGAAATTCCTTTCATATTGCCAACGGAGAAATAAGTTTTTAGATTATTCGTCTCTTTCTCAACTCGAAACTNGACATTTGTTAACGATGCGCTGTATAAAGTACTTGAGAGGGCTCTTCATCACAGCCCAAAAACATTTCCTATCGATATTGATTCTTTAATAACAGGCATAATCCGGCCGTTCAAGACTGATGCCTTCGGCGCCTCAGTGACGTGCAATTCACTGACTGTATATGCTTTGATTTCCGTTCAACGTTTGAATCGTTATCGCCTTATAAAATTTTCCTTAAGCTCAAGCATGAATGTGTCCGTGTTCCATTACTTGAATAGTTTTACGAATTCGCATCAGCTATAAAACGTGGTTGTGACCTCTACAGCAAGCTTTCGTTTCGATTTCATATGTTTATAAATGGCCTATGCCATTGCTCCAAGTACCCTCTTTTGCTGGTGGGACCAGATTGCATACCTCCATGAGTAGCATTCAAAATGTTCTTGACTTATCTAAACAACTGTCTGCGGTAAACTGGTACTTGACACTCTCAAGTGGTTATTCTGAAAGGCCGTGTTACCTTTCCGTTAAAAAATCGACAAAACGAGCTCGCAATTAGATGACAGGTCAGTCGCGTCCTCTTGGACTTTCTTAGAATTGGTGTCACTTTATCTAGCGCTCTCAAATTTCATGAACACATTTCTCACTGTAAGATGGGTTAACACTCCAGTCTGCCTCATTCCTCGAGCTTTTCTCACAAGAAATTTATCTATCCTCTCCAGGTTTTCCGTTGTTCAAGTAAGACCTATGTTGGATTAGGCTTTGACCCGAAATTTAGTCAATCTCTATCACAAGAGACCTTAAACATTCCCTCAAGTTCAGAACCGGGACATTAATCAAACTTTTTTGGGTTTGATCACCAAATGACGTCAGCAAAAACTTGGATGACTTAAATCTGTTGAAATATGCTCAAAGACAATCTGATGTGCAAAATTTATCATAGGAACAGATTGTTTTCGACTTGCAATAACTCCGTCATGTTAGAAAAACCTCAGCAGACTTTTTTATTATGAAATGACTATGACACATATCATTCCGATGGCACCGATCTGCCTGTTGATGCGCTTCTTAGTTATTCTCTCAGCGTTGGTTTGACCAACTTTAGCAACTACCTCGAACTAGCTAAAAGATGCAGTTGAATATTTATAAGTACTTCATCTTCATCAGAGTGGTAATCCCGGAGAATTGGATACCTCACTGTGTTGCATTTGGTCATGCACTGAGATCTTTAAAAGAAATGATGCAGGCAGTTATGCCACAGCAATGCGATTTTAAATGCCTTAAAAGTTCTCACTTCCATTGCGCTGCAGTGACTTTTGATTTCATCACGTTTTATACTGACACATCTTGTGTGACATGGTTGGTTAGCTGCTGATATATTGAGCACCTCTCTTTTCACACTATTTTTCTTTTCTGCGAGTTGCGAACAAACGTTCAATTAAGATTAAGCCTGTGATAGTAGTCTCTATCATAAGCTCCGTCTCACTCAACCATATCCTAGCACTAACGTCAGAGAATGTGAACGAATAAGTTTTCAGTTATATTCGATTGTTTCAGCAAAGTCAAAAATGACCAACCCGTAGAAAGTGTGCTATCAGCAACAATACGACCGTTTAACATTAAACAAACACATCTTCCCGACCGAGCAAACCCCTCTTTCTTCAGATAGCATCCACCATCCGCAGTTACTTTGTCAACACCACTGCTTAACTGACCAAATATAATCTGCACTCGCTACTGAACACTCACTAATCAACTATCAATCTTTTCACATGATGAACAACGCTCGAGTGGGCATTACCTGTGCTTTCAGAAGCCTCGCAATTTTCATCTCCGGTGCCACCGAGTATATTCTTTATTTTCTTCTTTCTTATCGTTCCTCGATTGCGTTCGCACTCTCTGCCAGTCAGTTCTTTCCTTTTTCGGGTTTTCTTTGCTATTACTCTGTTGGCTTCTGTTTCACATTCATTTGCGCTCACCGTCAAGCCCTCCCCTGCTTGACCGTGCTCGAAAGTAAGCTGAGACGAACAGAAGAAATCATAAGCGTCCTTGAACACTTCCGCTTTATCGGCTACGTTTTCATCAAGTGAATTGCTCTCGATGTCAAAGGCTATTTCGATAGCGCTGTCAGATGTCTCCGTATTTTCAGGCTTACCATCAGTCATTGATGCTGAAGTATAAATGATTGCATACAAGTTTCTTGTTGAACTTTACGGCATAAAAGTTGCTAATATTTTTTATTAAACACCAACAGATCCACTACAATTCACTTTCCTCTTGAGTTATGTCCTTGATTAAAGGATGGAACGGCAGTAATGAATACGGGGCGACAGTTTCCTCACAGTAACCAGAGCAGACTGTTTTGATGGGGGGTCTATGATAAACCAATATATATTAAGTAGATGCTTAGTCGATTCATCTGCTTTATAAACTCCTTACATCTCGTTGCTTTTACACTCACATCAAACGCATTACACGCAACACCAACCCTCTACAGAACCTCAGCTTCTCTTTTTTTTTCTTTTCTTTTTCCGAACTTTGCCTACATTGTTGTGATCGTTCCACATAACTTCCTAAGCCGATTAAACGTTTGTTAACCAAGGCCTGATTATAAACGTATCACCAACTGCTTGCGCATACAAAAACTGTGAAGAGCTTTACGTTTAGAAAGGACGTATCTGACCGCATAACCATCTATCTACCTCCTAATAAAAAAGGTCTTTAAACTTCGAAAATTTTCAGACCAAAATTTGGATGCCCACTTAATAACTGCTGCAGTAAGGGATAGTTTGACAAATTTCAAGATAATTTGAATGTGTCTGAAGGGCAAACTTCTTTATCGTTTATTGATGCTGTTCTCAGAATTTGACTTCGATGAAACTCTCCAGTCAGATTATTAGCATAGCTGACAATAGGTAAATGAGAACTATTAGTGGATAAAATGAAATGACACTCACCTGGTTGTTGAACGTTGAACGTTCTAAAGATAGAACTGAGAGCAGATCGAATACGATCAGTGAACGCCATCGCATGTCTGCATTAATGAGCACTGTATGAATACCGATCACGCGGGCGACTCAAAGGTTAATCGAATATCCTGAAGGGTACAAAAGGTTACAAATGAGCCGATAGGTTCAGCACAAAAATCCCTCATGTTGTGCCCATATACCGCTTCTTATTTTCTTGCGGTGTGAGCAAATGGCTTTGGTCATTTAGAAAATACGACACATTTTTACACAACTGGGCACCACCATTCAAAGGGATGCTGTGGATGACACGATTCTTGCATGAGCACAAGAAAGAGGAATCCGAGTAGAATATGACATCTATAGATCGAAAACAGGTCTCCTTTTGTAACACTCGACTAATTTAAAGCGCAAGTGCACAAGAGGTATCCTGGAACGACTGAAGTTTGATATAGAGGTTATACCGACGTTCTCTTTCAGTCCAGATTCTTTGATGCAATTCTTGAGCCATTACGCTGAGTCTGAAGTTTATTATGCGATTGAAGAAATCACTAATGTCGGGACCATTAGGTTGGGCGTAATTGGTTCCAGTATAGTCCACCAGCTAACGGAAGTGAACCTATAGTAGATTATCACATTCGCATTCATAATGGGACTGAATTCCTGTTTGTCTTAAATCGGTAACTCACTCTGCTTGGTTTTAATTACGTTACGAATCTGTAACACGTTGCCTAAAGAGAAGGCATCCAAGTCAATTGCCGATTCGCCTTACTGCTCAGCAACATCGAAATCGGAAGTGGGGGGGGGGGGGGGGGGGGGNTGAGCAGCCCATTGCACCGAAATCTTGTGGTGGAGGAGGAGAGCAGCTCAGTGAAGGAAAGAATGACAAAAATTTAGAAAGAATAGCGTTTAGTTAAGAAGGAGATCTAGAAACATCATCAGCGCTATACATGGAAACCAAATGGCGTTTCCGCTTCTTGAATTTTGCCTTTTCTGGAGTGCTTTTCAAGAAAATACCTCTGTTTTGCAACGAAGAAGGCAAATAATCATCAGCTGAAGGATCCCTGAAAATTTTCCAGAGAGTCAAGAGATTATAGCTGTTAATGTGACCACGCTAAATGCCGTTTAGAATATAGCCACAGCCATGTGGCAGTTAAAGAATTCCGAATGGGAACAACGTGAAAAGCGAACGATTCAACCACGCTCGTTCAGTTTGTCACCTTTCGTCCAATTCGGGACAGGTGTTGCCTTGACCGCATTAGGAAGTTTTGTAAAGAGGAAGAAGTGCTATCGAAGAGGACTCCAGAAAAACTCAACGATCCTGAGCACGAATGTAAAACAGACCTTGCGGTATCCCGAACATGTCAGATCATAAACACAAAGCGTTTGCTCAAAATTATGACTTATGAAAACTTTTCCTGGGCGTTATCAGTGGAATGCCACTAAACATTGTTTTTTTTTCACAGATGGTCACCACTAAGTATTAGGCACCACAAAAGACGGAAAATACGAATTACAAATTAAATAGCTGTACACGAAGCATCAAGCTAGCAGCTATACCAGCTGAAATTGCAATTCATATATACGCCGAAATCCTTCATCAGATTCGCAATGGATTATCGCCGAAAATTTCTAAAATTCGGTAGGCCTTTATAAAACGAACTTTTCAAAGCTGTTAGAATCACAGTGAGTGCATTTCCACTTGCTCATCAGAAAGTTTCAACCCGTCTTAGTATACCACTCGTTGGTGCCTCATCCACAATCGTCACTATTTGCACATTATTCACTGTATTACTCCGTTCCAATTTGCAAAACTTAGTTATTCATTAGATTGAAAATCTTTCTTTGAAATTTGCTCGAATTCGAGAGTTATTTAGCACCATACTACATTTCTGAGTTCAATAGATCGGTCGCTGCAAATATAATCGCTAGATGGACGCGTGAATGTAAAAAAAAAATAAATTCCTTTCAACTTGTGCGACGAAACNTAAATTCCTTTCAACTTGTGCAACGAAACGCCGTTAGTGTCCGTTAATTGCAGTGCATTCCTATGTTGCAGAGAAGAAATAATTTTTGTTGGTTATGAGCGAGGCGATTTTGCTCGCTATGTGTCTAAATCTGAGCAACTGCTGTTTGCAAAGCTAAATACTCACGGAAATGGTGGCTGACGTGCTCACGATAAATCACACCTGCGTGCTAGAAATCTTGTCGATGCGATCAACACTTAATATGGTCAACACCTTTCGTATTAAAAGACGGTGCATCTACTCTCATGCTGTTGCTGCAAAGACGACTATTACCGTGGCGAAGGCTCTTTCAAAATAACAAAAAAGCACCTGAAACAGCAATCAGGCAAAACAGCCTAATAAGCAAATATGAAAAACTTAACTACACTATGACATCATTCGAACAAAAACTCTCATTTCACTTGCTAGAAGTCCACTCGCTTCTAATTTAGTAGTCACAAGATCCCAAATGTATTTGCAGCTGACTACGAAGGACAGATTGAGAGGTTGAATATAGACCAGGTGGAATTCAGATATACACTACCCTATAATAAATTGCGAAATTAATGAGTTCTTGTGCAATTCTTGCACACAATAAGTGCAGAATTTCTTATAAATGCCTGTGCACGGGGTTTGGACGAATGGCATTCGGTCGCTGCATTATGATTCTTGCATGTTCTCATACAAGTTGTGCATAGATATTTTATGCAAGCTTGTGCGCATGCATAGTGTACTATCTCTCTTCGGTATGCTTACTTAATCCTTGCTCGTTCCCGGATTTCCTCGTCATCAGCCTTCATGCAATGTCTTCTCCATCCTGGTTGATCCACAAATCCATATTGTGCATTGTTGAAAGTGGAAACAGATGTTAGTGGGCGATCATATATGCACACAAACTAAAGCGCTAAAGACAGCACATTTCGGCTCATATCTGAAACGTTGTATGAGGTGTTCCGTTTTGCGCTAGGTTTCTCTAAACATAATGCTGAACCTCATGGGTTTCTAACTTGAGGAATTGTTGCTCTTACGTAGAAATTGAATTAGTTCATAATTCTATTTAACTGTGATTGCACTCATGGAATTTTGACTGCATCATTTCCAAAGTAAACATTCCTGACCCCCAGAGCCAAGCATGGATTTTATTCGCTTCTTATCAACGATAGTTAAACAACAACCAGCAGCGGCAATGATGCTAGCATTCACCAACATTTGCATATCGACGTCTTGAAAGATGTGCTGTGAAGCCAAAAGGAATTTTTGATTTCCGTAAAGTGATGAGGATCCTTCAAAATGGATATTTCATTAACCCTTTCAATGCCTTTAGCGAACAATTTTAAGATCCATTCGCACGACATCAATGTACTTAATAACTATTTATCAAATATGTTTTCATTTATCCGCTGATGAGTGGTGCTATTCGCAGCACAAACAAAAAGAATGAGCCATAGAAGCCATCTCGTGACAGAGCAAATCGATGATGCCATTTTTTGCGTTTCTTTGAAATTTCCAAAAAAAAGTTTCTCACGTTGCTACCTCATGCATCCAAGTGCACAAGCACTCCAAATAAGCACAAAAAATCGTGAACGCCACCATCACTAGATCGTTTACGCTACGCAAGCATTTCCACGCAAGCTTCCCTGCAAATGCGTTAGCTGAATGTCGTTAGAACGGATGCACCATTGCGCAGGGGGGAGGGGAGGGGGAAGGGGGGGGAGGCAGTGGGAGAACGAATTGTTCTTGCCTTGAGGTGAGCTGCTACTGTTCATATTTTGCGTGCCTTGTGTGGCTTAGACATTTTCTCTCATGGTTGGATCACTCCGCATCAATTTCGAAGGTTGGTTGAAAACAATCTCTTTTTTTGTCGGGTTTCCATGTCAGATCATCTTTTTAGTACCTGCTAGTTGGCGACTTCAACTTTGAGGCTTCCGCGTGGAATTCGAATGGCCTCCCACCTGAAACCATTAATTTTACCATTTCTTATCGAAATTTTCTATTCCCTTCCAGATCCGTTTTCGCTGTTTACTTCACCAGTTTCATGCATCGTTTTCGGTTCCGAACTGCCATTGTTCACGTGTCTTTCTTACTAAGAAAAAATAAATACTGCAAAACCTATAGCAGTATGTCGTTGCTTTTCACATGTTTACGAGAATAAATATATCTATGCATATATTAGCACATATATGAAACATCCACGACGAACCTTTGCAAAAATGCATATGAGTTGCTCGAGTGAGCGCTCACCAGCAGTTGTTCTCGAAGGATGTCTTTGTTGCTGCATTTATTTGATGCTGTGCACCATTCTGCTGCAGCATTCTTCACTTTTGCTGATAAATGAGCGAGTGGTTAGCCCTGATCCTTAGGTGCCCTGTATCTCCTTTCTCCTTAAATTAACAATGCTTGCAAATAACTGTTGCTGAATTGCTCACTTCCATCATAGAAAGTGCGAGCACTGACAACACTGTTAATCGAGACAGCTGGATGTCTCACTATTGTTTCGCATTTTTTCAAGTCTCAGCAGTTGTCATTCTCATCCGAATGCGGCTGATATGAACATAGATGGCTATGAAACACGAAAAAACCGCATATTTGAAAGCAAATTCAATGCGAGGGACAGATGTGATAAGACCAAAGTTATAGAAGTAATCTGTGAGGCAACCATTGATTACCTGAAGTTGTGATAGCACATGGAGTGGAGTGGAGATGTCTAGTATTTTTTGTTTAAAAAACCTGACACTTGCGGAATCGTTGCTTCATGGACAGCTCTTTGCGACCTGAAATGTGGCTGGCAAATTTCGATGCAACCTGCGGTGTTTATGGACTTCAGCGAATCTATCTCGGAGAGAAGCAGTATGACACCGTCGATCTGTGTACATGTATGTCCACCCACCTTTCTAGCAGGCAGAGACGAACTCGAAAATGATGGATCTGAAATTACGAAATTCTGTTGGTATAATGTGGACTAAACGACGATCGTTACCTCTTTCACATGAACATCGATGAGGGATATAAAGAATCAAAAGGGAACGAAAATGCTACATGAATTTCGGGCCAGACAGTTTACCGTTTTAAGCAGAATGGATCACAGAGGTCCAGTCTTTCGCCGTAGATTTATGCGGGCTGCCGAACTTGTTGAAATGTGGACGTGTTATCCCATAGGTTATTTTATTCCCAGCATGCGAACCTGGTTGGCTGGGCTAGCGAGGTGCAAGAGCGCACATCGCGGCACATCCTCTGGCGCGCTTCTCCATTTGTTATCTATGGCTTTTGAAGGCGTTTCTGCCGCACCGACAGTTGGCGATTGTTTGTGCTTTGCTTCCTTTTTTTTCTATAATTTTGGGCATCTATTCTTTGAAGATACGCTAGTAGAGATAAGTTTTTTTAATTCTATGAGGTAACATCTATGTTGGCGTAGAGAATACAGTTTTGTGTGCTTCAAAATTTGGCCTTCGCCAAGTTGTTTCATTAGATTGTGGTGTTGTTCACAACAGCAATGGTTGTTAGCATTCGCTGAGAAACCAGCCAAGCTGCCTGAACTGGATGATGAAGAGTGCTAACAGGTTTTAAAACGAATAATATGGGTGATGAGTGCACAAGCGCAAAAGGAACGCCGTGAGCTTGTGATACGAGTAATGACGAATCCTGAGAGCTTCATAGAACGGGTGACTAAGAACTTTCGTTTCTTCGCGTGCCAAATGATAGGGAATCGTGATAGCTTCATTGAATAATCAGTAATGATTCCGATATAGCTTTTTGAAGCGATTGACGATGAATCCTGCTAGTTACGTAGAAAGAGTAATAAGAAATCATGACGGCCTCCTGGAACGAGCGATATATAGTCTTGCCAGATCGCTAGAAAAGCGAGTGATGAGTAGTGCTTATAGCCTCAAGAAACGATGTGAAGGAATCTGTGTAGCTTTATGAAACAATCGACAATGAATCCTGCCAGCTGCCTGAAACGAGCAATGAATGATCAATCGTTCAGATTCATAGGATGATGGGCCAGCAATCTCCATAAATCAAGCGATAAATACAACTGGCACTTTCACAGTGCGAGCCTTGAGAAATGCATCTAACGGTGCCGCTAGTTTCCTAAGACGAGTCTCGATTTATCCAATATTCTGTGCAATCGCCGACGAACTGTACTCATTTCTTGATTCTTTCTCCATGAAGTTCGTGAAGGGCGACAGAATTATCAAATACATTCTAATCCCATAATCTTGAACTGGCATTCTCTTGCTAATAGGGTCTTTTGGGATTTTTATCCTTGTCCTCACAAAACACAATTAACTCAGCACTTCTTGGCAGCGGCTTTCATATTGCCTTGGCAGCGGCTTTCATATTGCGTCTTTGTGCACAATTTTCCATTGCGCTTTTCGCTATTTCCATTAGTAATTTAGGAGCGCATTCTTTGTGGCAGCTATAGCACATTGCCGCTGCATTTTTTGATATTCCCTAACTTCGATTTCAGGTGCCATTAAATGTGTTATCAACTTTAAGTACTCCGATATTTTGACTGCAGTAGTGGCTACATGTAAACAAATATTATAAATCATTGCATTCACAAATCGAGAAGAATGATTTTACAAAGACCTTTACACTATTCACAACGACTAAAAACACAATATGTAGCATATGATCAGGCATATGTGGCATATGATGAGTGGCATCGTTTATAACACAGTGCACAACACTAATGTCGCAGTGACGATGCTGCTCTCTAGAAAGTTGATACGCAAAAGCCGGAACATCTGCGTTATTGTGTATGAAATTCCATCGCCCTATCACGTCGATTTCTCTAGCTTTTCTCACCTTCAGAGTCGTCAAGAAAAACAAGCTCATTTCGAGGTGAGGATCTGAAAATTATGATGATGTCACGTCTTGTATGTGTATGTGCGTGTTGTCGTTCCGGCATTTAGTTTCAACGTGGAAAGGGCCTAAACTACAGCTATCGAATCTCATAAGCATGGTCAACAGCATTGAGCGACCGCCTTGACACTTTCAAGTTGGTACGACTACTATGAAAATCTATAGGCACTCCAAAGTCACTAACAATCGCTTATGAGATGAAATTTTACCACGCAGAAGCTCCTAAAATGTAAGAAAATGAGCCGTATTCATAAATGTTGTTTGACAAGCGAGTCGTGCAAAATATATTTNGTAAATGCTGTTTGGCAAGCGAGTCGTGCAAAATATATTTGCTTAAATTTTGCTAGGAATGGCTCCCTTTGCTAGGATTGATCAGTGTTAAGAATGGTTCCCTGTTTTACGGGATTATATAAGGCTAGTGGCACATACGAGTGGAATGGAAAAGCAGTTATCATGCCAACTTTTATGGCATGATTTTTGTTCGTTCTCAAATAAGACTAAACGCTCCACGGCTATGCAGAGCAGCATTGCTGATTCATGTGTGTTGTGGCAACACAGAGTTATAGCAGTATATTGCATGCATATACTCCCTCTATATGGCTGATAAAGCACAACTGGGAATAGCAGTCAAGATACTGAAGGCTGGAGATTTTGCACTATAGGAGGGTTATTGATTAATTGGAGGAATGAAAGGTTCTGGATGCCAGAATGCATTCAATACCATGTCAGTGCACAAGAAGGGCAACAACGAAGATCTGAAGAGCTACTGCCGAACGTTCATGCTTTCGCGTATGTAGAAGTCATTCACCAAAATCATCACCAACGCAATAACATCAACGCTCGATGAACAACAATGTCGTGAGCAAGCAGGATTCCATAGCGGTTTCAACAAGCAAGATCACATTTTCACGCTCACCTAAATCTTCCAACGTAGCCGCGAATATAGACTCCCACTCTTCATAGCTTTTGTGGACGTTGAAAAGTCCTTCGACAGCGAGAAGACGAACGTAGTGTGGGAGGCACTATCCGGGTAAGGTGTAAACTTTGGCTACATTGAGGTACTTCGGTATGGCAACGGGGCATACATGATAGAGATCACTCGATTTGATGATTCGATCCGAATTCCAGTGAATAAAGGTGTAAAACAAGCAGACAAAGTATCACCCAAATTGTTTTCTGCGTTCTTGGAGTTAGTAATGCAAAGGCTTAAATGGGGTAGTGACCTGCTTATTGACGGCGAATGACTCAGCCATTTGCGATTTGCGGGCAATGTAGTACTGTTCGCCAGCAACACCGCAGCTATATAAAAGATGCTGCTCGAACTGAGTGAGTAAGAAATTAAGGTTGAAAATTAACTGCGCGAAAATGAAGTAAATGAGGTCAGGGACCTTGCCAGCGACCAGGATTCGTGTAGGGAATGAGGGAGCTGAGGAAGTGGACCACCAGAGCTATCTCGGATAGAAGACCCACATTTGCCACAGCTCCAGCTGAGAGGTAGCAAGCAGAGGGAAGACGGTTTAGGCTAAGTTCAACCATACGAAGGAGGTCGTCAAGTCCAATCTTCTCATGAAGACATGAACTCACTTGTGCAATGAAGCTGTCCTCAAGGCAATGATGTGCAGGGGCAAGGCATGGTCCTTGACAAAGCAGAAAAGCTAAAGCCTGCAGTCACTCAGCGGGCCATGCTTCGCGTATCGATAAAACGTCTAATGAAGATTTGCGGAGTCACAACCAATTTCAAGATGTGGTCTTTGCGAAGGAGGTCAAGTGATATCCTGGACCGGACATATTGCAAGAATGAACGATAGCCACTGGAATGCAGTTCTTAATTGGCTATCACGTGATTAGAAACGATTAAGGGGAAGGCTCTTGCGCAGATGGGGCACTCTATCAGAGAGCAAGCAGGACGAATTTGGAGTCTGGGAACGGACATTAAAAAATAATGGAAGAGAAAATTCCAGTCAATCGTCGAGTCTGATTTGGAGCAACACTTATAAGTATCTCCTATCTCAGAAAGGACGGTTTTGATCTCACATAATAGAGTTGTAAATTTTGATCATTTTTGTTGGTAGACAATTTTGCGAATATTTCGCATACTTTCCACATATTTTTATCCCCTGTGCAATGCTTTCTCTTTCATAAGAATTGCTTTACCCGTGCCTTTTTCTTCAGAGAGATTTGCAAGGGAAATCTCTAAGCGTTAAAAATATCGAAATAATGAGCGATGCTTTCTTGGTAAAGCTTTGTTTTTTTCCAAAGAATCAGTCTCATTCGCATCGTTAATTGGGCATATGCTGTGTTGAAAATGACCAATCTCGAGTTTCATTTACGATGAATGAGCGATTTATCGGACTCACTGCTTGAACTGTGTGTCTGTTATGTTTTTCATCAGGAGCCGCTGACAACGAACTGTCTTCTTTGTATCTAATCATATCATATCATTTTGTTCCTATGAAATGTTGGATGCGTCTCTGTTAACAAACGCTAGTTATCATCATGACGCTTTGATATAAACGATCTCTATGCTAACAGCGCAATCTCCATCGACAGAATTTTACACTCTCATTTCTGAAGCAGCAAGACTTTCAACCCTTGCTATTATCAGACTGTGCGACCGAACTTTCGAAATTAGGGCAGTATGCTGCCAACAATATGTGACAAGATTATTTTCTTTTGCTCAAAAAAAGGTTTTCTCGCAGATAAAATTGTTGTATGAAGTGGAGTCTGTTCTTTCATTGGCAACAGCTTTTGCTTACTTGTGCGGGGACGGAATTCGAGATTTTTGTTTTGCTGTTCAATTGATCGAATGAATATTGAGTTTTATGGCCGCCTTGGGGAGTAATTTGTGGAATATGTTTGTTTTCAATTTCCGTAGGAGTTGTTATATATTGTGCACAGCAGTGAGTGTCAAGATATATGCTGAAGATGACCGGATTCAGTAACTGCCATCAAGCAGTTTTTGAGTGCACAAAAAGGACGTTGCGAATTAGGATTGAAATGGACGAATTGATGCAATTTAGTGAAGCCAGTCTTATCATCCGCCCATTTGCAGTTTTGCTTAGCAATAAATGCTGCTGGCGCACAAAATTTGATTTCGCGTTTTCTTCAGCGATCAGTTGGTTCACTTTCCCACGAGAACTCAATTCTACATAGCTTTGCGACATCATTACTTCTTCAACAATGTAGGTGTGGACCACACCACAAAACCGTCGCCACTGTTCTCTCTGATCGATTGTCGTTTTCTAGTAAATGAAGTAGTGCGTCAGATGACGGCACGTTATGAGCTGTTGCCAACTATTCACGTTGCCGGAGGGTTTCATAACTGATCAAGAAAAAATTAAATAAGCTAAGAGATGAGTTCATAGTTTTGCTGATTCGAGCACGCGTGTAGGTTGTCTGCAACACATCCGTTTCATTTCTTGATATAATTTTATGCCCAGAACGCTTTAAAGCTTTTATGAGTCATGGTCAAATGTAGCGAACGAATTCCTCTTATCTTAGGAATTAAACTCACTAATTTTTGTAAGTTCAGCTCCCCTAATTCCCTACTGAAGTTATCAAATAGACAATCAGAAAGACATAGGCGTGTGCATTTGCACATATAGAGAAGCTGTCATAATTTGGTCTTGCAAGGGAGAGTGATGGAAGTGCATTAGAGATGGAAGTAATAAGAAATTTGAAAAATGCAATCGCGGTGCTTTTTTTTGCTGTGATATTTCTTGTGGTTCTCACCAGATGAGTGTGCACTGGTTTTCAAAGTAGGTTGCCCAGTTGAGTAATCTCGGGTTGCTTCGTCAAGTTTAGCTGGAAATTTGCATAAACGCAACTTGCCATGACTTGCGCAGCAATCACGAATGTTCCCTCGCAAGACGCGCAATGGAATTTGTGTTTCAGCGGAATTGTAACCATTAAAAGAAGGTTATAGAGATGACCGAAAGAGTCCGACAGCTCAAAGCCTTTCGTCGACCGTTCCAGCTCAGTTATGAGCAACGACTTCGCATTTTTAATTTGAAACCTCTGTGGCATCGTAGAGCCGCCGTTCGATTTACATTTATGTTTCAAGGTCGCTGAAGGTTTCTCAGGAATTCTGTTCGAGGGTATATCCTTTTTTACAAAGTTTGCATTGCGCTCGAGGCTTCACACTCTGCAAATTGAAAGGGAGACAGCGAATCGAATGGATTTGCTCGCTTCTTTTGCTTTTCGGGTTGTTCCTATCTTGAACTCTTTACCAAATGATGTGGTTATGGCTGGTAAATTTCCGTGCTTTACGTGACGTCTGGAGCAATGCGATCTGTCGGTAACATCCGCTGCTTGTCGGCCGTAATTAATTATCAAACTCTCATTTTTGCATTCCTACGTGTCTCTGTTCCCTATAATCTCTGGTCTTTGCTTTCGTCAAAGTCTGTGGGTTTTTAAACACATGGCTATGTGCATTGCGTATACCTATGCATGCATTGTTGCCCCCATGCACAGTCATCCTATTGGACGTTTGGTTCCACGCTTTCTTCACAAAAAAAAATAAGGATATTTGTAATTGTTGCTGTTGTTATTATTATTATTNNNAAAAAAAATAAGGATATTTGTAATTGTTGCTGTTGTTATTATTATTATTGTTTTTATTACTATTACTGTTATTTTCATATATTGCAATTGTAAAATAATTATCGTATTGGCGGACATTGATGAAATATTTTTCATCGAGACAACTTCATGCGGTCGTTTCTAACAGAATGAGATTTCGAAGCTTACATCACGAATGCCGACTCGATGAATGTCGGCATAATTAAGGCATATTTGGCTGACCTTTATTCAGTTGCAAAGCGTTTCCCATCATCTCATTTGTGACTGTCTCCTTGTTTTAATGCTGTTGCGCAGAATGTCGTGACTCTCGTGGCATTTCTCTTGAAAGAAATTATGGAAATCAGCGATTTGATTTCGTTTAAAACTTCGAGCACTTTCGATGCATCAAAGTTCTTCAATTTCATCTCAGCATTCTTGAGAAGCCAGTTGTGATTGTATCCGAGTAAGATTGATGATTTAACGAAAGAAGAGGGGCTTCCCTGATTTGCGATGCATCGAAAGAATTCATTCTTATTGGTGCACTCTGCGAAAGCCTTCATGGTCAGCATTTTCACAGGAATACTTTTTTAATTATTTGGCACCATCAAGATAAGACGCTTACGAATGTTTACGCAGCTATTTTTTCCGCAAGAATGGATTTCTATGCGTTAGTTCAAAAGTTTAGTCGGCTTCATTTACGCACAATTTCGGCCATTTGCTCGCCATCATCTCCACCATCCTTTCTTCGCCGCATTCATCCACCTGCTCTTCGAAAAGATTCCGAAGGAACATCGACAATGGTTGATATCCGCTCATCCGAGCAATGTTTATTGCATGCAGCGATCTTTTTAGTATGCATGTATTCAATCTTAAACTGTTCGAGCTCGAATTCATTCGAATCAGCTAGAAAGTGCTAGAAAGTGAGCTAAATGATCGTTGATTGATCATGGCGATCATTGTGCGAACACTGCAGACTGAAATAGTAGTCAGCTGAAATGGGTGTAACCAGCATGCACTTGCGGGCACCAGTCACTCAACAAATGAGGAAAGGACATGGTCAAGTCAGCGAAGAATCCCTTCAAATACTTTCATCTGAGTGACTGTGGTGCAAAACATGTCACCTCCCTCCCTTCCCCCCTCCCCCCAAAGCTATCTTGTTCTATCGCCAACCTTCAACCGTGACGACGTCGTCGGTGAAAATGGATGCATATCTAAGTATCTTAGAGTCCACGTCAAAGATGCCCAGTGTCGCTTGGAAATAGCAATTCATCACTTTACGTGGAAGGAAGTGGGATCATCTTAGAAAAAGCACGCCACCTCTCATGGGATAGCACGTTTGGCCTTGTTATGGAGCCAAATAGTGCTGCCCTTCAGAAAAATGTTATTTTTTCATGCAACAAATCATGCTGCCATCGAGCTTCGCGCCGCTTAGCCGCCTTTGCAGCATAGAAATACTCCAGTTTGGTTAGCACGAAAACGGGCCAGCCAATTCACCTCCACTGCATATATGAATATCGTATCAACTTCGCTGGCGCTGCGCTCCATTCAGTTAAGGAGCTGAAGTTTCTTCATTTGCACACGAGAAGAAATTTTCGTGGTAGTTGATTGCTGCTGTGGAAATTTTCGTGGCATCTAAGAGTTGTTTCCTAACTGGTAATTTGCAGTTTCTCATTGAAATTGAATTTTCGGGATTTAAAATAAAAGTTGATATAGGAATTGAAGTGGGAATGCAAAGGCTGTGAAACTTTTTATTCGGTGGATTGGCTCAGCGCGATAGTAAAGATTCAGTTGCGTATGTGACATCGGCTAATCCTTAATCGTTTCTCTCCCCGAACAATTGTTTTCTTTGAGCATTGAATATGTGAGNCGCCATAGTCGTGCTGTTCAGCTCGACTGATTCAAAGTGAGTTCAAGCATTGAATGTGTGTGCACTCGCCGCATGTATAGCTTTCACGGCACCTCTTATGTTTTTTCAATAGATGTGTAGATTTATGATTTAAAACAGCCGCAATAAGCACTTTTTACAGTTCATTGAAGCAAAGAGGAATTTATCGATTTGAGACTTTATTCAAACTTTGTTTTTTGAGAAAGTGGAGTGCAATAATTAGAAAGTAGTTCCGCCCGTTACACTTCTTAGTTTTTCTCTGGGGAGCGACAATGTTGCTTGAATAGAAAAGCTGTCGTTGACTACGCAGTCCAGTTGATTATGCGTATCTTTGGAGACACACTACCCAACTTTATCTTCCATCTCGTTCATTTCTTTATTAAAGACAAATTGCATCAGCCTACACGGCAATATCCAGGCGAGGGGGAGGGTGGTGCAAGAACTATGGCACCATTTATCATTTCCGTTTATTCATTTACTTATTGCGTTAGTACTGGTAGGCTGGATATAGATAAGCATAAATAATTGCAAATAGACATCTCAGTTTGAAGCAAGGATGGCTGATAAGGCAGCAGAAGTGCGCCATCCGAGTGTCCTTTATCTTGTGGAAAATCTATGCGTATGCTACGCATAATTTACACATCGGGCATAAATCTGTGAAGAGAACTGAATGGATCTTTGTAGAAAATTAGTTGAATTCTCCACTCGTATTCTTTTCACTATTCATTTCAGTTTTAGTCAGTCCATTATTGCAGCTTCAGTGATATTGCTGCGTATTATCGGCTGCACATTTGCACTTTATGTTGTCGTAAATCACCTAAAGACACCATTGATTATTCTTTGAAGGATCATTATATCCTCCTTGCTTATTATCAACGCCATCGTTAGGGGAGAATTGTTGGTAGGTTTTGCAGGAAACGAAAAAGCGTGTGAGTTGAAAGCATTAGATATTGCAAGTTTTCGAGATATTTCCTTAGTTACGATGCTTCTTTAATTAAAGGGCAACATATGACTCAGGATTGCTTGCAGCTCCAAGTTTTCACTAACTAAGATTGATATGTGCAAAATGTATATCAAAGTATTGCGGAAAGAGATGGTTATGCTATAGGATTTGAATTAATTTCCAGGGCTGTTCTCTGCGCTCCTTCGTTTATTGGTGATTTTGATATGAAACGGCTCAGCTTAAGTTATACAAATACGAGTTAGAACCTACGGAAATCGATTAACTGATGTTACTGTTCTGAGAAAAAGATTCTGTTTTGATGAATGAATGTTTTTAGAAGAAGGAAAGCTTCGTTTTTTTGCAACAGAATAAATAAATTGTAATAAGAAGTTCTGACCATGTTATCATATCNCTTTTTGGCAACAGAATAAATAAGTTGTAATAAGAAGTTCTGACCATGTTATCATATCTAGCAAAGTCATATCTGGCCTTATCCATAAGTTTTTGTAATATGTGGCCTAATCCATGAGTGTTATTCAATCAACTTGGAAAGGAGTCATAGAGTTTTGAAACTGCCAAGAAGGTTCCATGAATTTCGAGCTAACTATCCTGCTTTTCATTTTACTCTTTTCTAGACACGGAAATAAATATAAACCATCCGCGAATCAATATGCGCGGAAGACGAGATGTTATTAAAATATGAATGTGTTAATTTCTACATCTTGCTCCTTGTTGGTGACCTGCGATCAATTCTTCGAAGCCAAATTCGGGGAAGGGCAAAGGTGGTTTGCCGGCTTTTAATATCGATTATCCTATCATATTTGCAGTTGGTGGTGATCGAGCTCGGAAGCCAACAGGCTTTGTTCAAAAATGCTGTGCGAGATAAAGCAAGAAAATTTAGAGTGGTGGGCTGGGATACCAGCCACCAACAATTAGATTGATGGTGGCGATATTCTTCCAATTGTAAGGTCTTATTGACGGTAATGAACCGTGACCAGGAAATTCCTAGTCACTTTTAAGCTTTTATTTTATGTGACTTCTTACAAGGCTGTCCATCCCCTGATAGTATTGCAGCTGGGCAGAATCGTAAGCGTCTCCGCACTTCTCAGTGTGCCCATTCTCATCGTTCATCGGCATTTCAACGTTGGATTCCGAGCTGTTTTGATTCTCATCGCTCCCTGAAACGATCTTGCTGACTCATTGTTTTTTGCGAACTCCGATACTTGAAGCTGAAAGTTTTACAGAGATATCAAAATCGAGACGGAGAAGTGTATATCGTGTAATCTGCCATCCTCCTCCAATTTTTTCACGTATCATTCGAGTAGATGCATCTTTGGTGAACGGATGTGATCAGTCGAAAAAAATGTGTGAATAAACAGAATTGGAGGAACGAACTAAGAACAGTCGCTGCGAGCATATGTCGTTCCATTCTCTAGCTGGAGGCACAACATGCACTTGTAAACAGTCTCTTCAGTGATGCGCGAAAAGTTTTAGAGCCACTCTTTCTGTTCTCTAATATAACGAAGTTATGAATGGCATCATATTCGCGCGATTGCTGGAATGAATCGATGATTGCACAGATTTGCAATGCTCATCCCTCGACGACTATTCCCCACGGACAGGCGGCTATCTAATGCAGCCGATACTCAGCTTAAATGAAGTAATTGTTTTGAATTTATATCATCATGAACCGATAACATCTTATGGAATAGTCTAGTCACTTTTAAAGAGTTGATATTTTAAAGAAAGGCTATGTTGTGATAAATTGCTCCGCCAAGTTGGCAACAAAGTTCACGACAGCATGTGCGACTGTGCGCTAAATTCCTTGCTTGATGTTGAAGCAAAGAGACGTGTTTGCGAAAATTGCATCCAATGCCCTTTTAATATCAAATCGAATTCCCGAAAAGTTTTCTTACACAAAATGAGTTTTTTTTTCTAGGAAATGGGCTCGCCACTCTGGACGGTTCTCAGCACTCAACTCTTGGAAGAGCTCAGTTCGTTCGGGGTGGAAGTCTGCTCAACCCGGTGCAATTACCCACTGGAATCATTATTTATGCCACTCTAATTCCGAACAGTCTTACAGTATTTGGCCTCTTTTATGGAAAATAGCCTTCTCCTCCCGTGGCAGTTTTCCATACTTCTGAAGATCTAGTGGCCGAAAATGCCGAAAAATTTATTTTCACGAGCTGATCTCATGACTATGATTCTGCTCGAAAATTGAAAGCATGTGCAGTTTATCAATACCCATTCTACGTCATGGTCAAACAAACGGTTCCCCGGAAGTGCGGCCTTTTTTCAGAGTTCTGTTCAATTTGCAGAATTTTGGATGAAGCAGCTGCTTACTGGAGACACAGGAATGAATAAATAAATTGAAGTGCCCTAAGCTTGCACAACGTAATTAGTCCGCAATAGCTGTCTGGCTCTTTCAAAGGAAGCATCAAAAGTCAATTTTAGCAATGAAGCTGCAACATCTTCGTTACCATAAATTGATTTGCTCGAGCAGAGACAACATTATAATATTTTATCTCATACAGTTACACCTAGCTGTAGTCCACCGCATAGGCGTTTCCATTGATGCCTGAAGATTTCACGAAATCGTTGATCGGTTTTTGGAAACGATGTCTTCTTCTCGTCTCAGCCGAACAGGTATGAAGCATGGACATTATCTGCCAATTCTGTTATATACTTATCTAAGAAAATTTCTCCTCTTCCTGATAGCACCAATTGACCGATTTTTTTCATAACATCATCTCATACAAGCATGAACGGAGCGCTTTGCGCAAATGGCAACGATGCTTATAGAAATTAGTTTCAAAAACCTAATGTTCTCCGATGCACTAACTATTCTGCAGTTTTTCATGGTTTCATGGTGGTACATTTTGAGTACCTTGCTGCTTTTTGGATCCATTGTTTCCAGTCTTTGTTTTTACTGAACTTTGCCTCTGGTACAACGTCGTCGCTTGGGTTCTGAAATGAGTTGCTGAACAGTGATGCTGTCATATAAAAAGTGTTGCAGTTCCCATAGCTGCATTCTCGTCCACACCAATTCAGCTAATTAATGCATCTAATTTGGATTTGCAGGTGCAAGTTGAGTCAGCACTGCGTGAATTCGATGAGTAACGAAAATGCACCATCGTAGCATGGGTGGAAGATCAAGTAAATCGTGCAATTTTCAGGTCGTCGCTCTGTCTTAAACATACTCGCGCTTTTTGTTTTGAATTCAGTGTCACTGACCTTAGTGCGCTTCTGTAGTTTTAATTTTAAATATACGAAAGAGTTGGGGTCTGCCGCTGAATCTTGCGCTTTAGATGTTTAAGAGCATCAGCACATCTGCTAGTTTATTATGCTCTCATCTCCTTGTTTTCATTTTCGATCTGCTCGGATTACCTTTTTTCTTTCCCTCTTTCAATTACGTTCCCATCTACGCGAGCTATATTAGCAAGAAGAAGGCCAGAAATGCAGTGTAAAAATACTTATCGCTTCCAGTTCAAGTCGTTAGACAGCGGCAATTTTCATGCATTGCGTATGCTTGTCACTAATGCGTGACATCTCTCGAACAGGAATTTTGCTCGGTGTTCCATGTTATATTTCAGATAAATTTGGCTTTGGAAACGACTTTTGAAGAGGAAACTTCTAGAAAACCGGACTTTTTAGAACTGTGGATATGCGGATGTATGAGAAGGGAACGGAAGTGATTTTATTTGACGAGATATTGCAAGTGATATTTACATCTAGTTTTATTTTCTCAGCGCATTTTTATGTTTTAGGCGTTATAGGGCCGCTGTCGTTTGATTTTTCCCGCTGAATTCCGCTTCACCTTCGATATAAGAGACCGTCAAATTACGCCGCAGTAGAGTCGCAATCTATCAATACGAACATGGCAGTTTTGGGAAATGACCAGTGGAGACCAGAAGCATCCAAAGTGTGAAAGGAAGTGAACTAGTGGGTCTGAATAAGATACACAGCCTAAGATATCTGAAAGCGTGAAGTTAAGCTGAACATGGCAGAAATGACAAATTATTTCAACTATCAGGCACACCTGGAAATTCCATGTTCGTCGGCGGTAGTGTTGCCATTGTATCAAAAGGTATAGTACTTCCTGTACTGTACTTGTTCTAATACTCAAACTAAATTAAAGCTCGTAAGCAGAGTGCAAGCACAGTACAGCCTGATTTTTGAAAGGCGATGGAAGGACAGAACTGTACCGATTTTCTTGAAAAGGAGAACAGGTACACTGTACCATTTTTTCACTGTCCTGATACTTAAAACGTACTTCGTGTGAAAAAACTCGTGAAAGTGTTAGTGCGCTTTTGTTATTTCAGGTTTTCGGTCCCAAAGTGACACCAGCGTTTGCTGTAGTTGAGGAACTATTCACGTGAAAACTCGTGGGCTCGGTTGTATGTCCTAGATGTTCACTGAGGTGAATAAAAGTGAGTAACTGTTGAATAACTGCCTTTCGTTTCAGGTTACATTGTAAGAGGCAGTTCTCTTTCTCAACATCTAATTTTTATATCTTCATCTTTCTGGGGATTTTTGAGGAATTGTTTTATACTCCATCCTCCATAATGGGAGCTTCTTAGTGGTAGCATCTTATAGGAATCTTTTAGAAAATCAAAGCTCTTGCGATTGCTGATATATGAAGAAGAACGAATAAAATTGAGCAAATTGAATTCATGTCCAGTCTTTGTTTCTTGAGCGTATTCTCTTCTTTTGAGCATCATACTGCCCCTATCATCACGTCTTTTCGAAATTACTTGCCCTCAAAAGACTAAGAAGTCATAGACGAAGTACTATCAAGAAGCCTAGTGCAGATAAAAAAAATGTATAAAGGTTCTCTAAAAGCTGTCAGTTCTGCCCAATACGTCTCTAAGCACTTTCTTCAGTGAGAATTTTTGCGAGTATTCAGCTCTGCTGAATCCTCGACTCCGCCTTCAAAGTCTCAGATGGGCCTTTTGCCCTCTTTTGGAGAAACCATTGGAAGGAAGGAAGGAGAATATTCTAGTAGACTTAAAAGCTTTCGTTGCTGTTGACATTCGAGGTGGAGGGTGCATCATGGATTCATTTATTGCCACAACGATCCGCTGCGTTTGCGATGGATTTCACAGGAATCCATTCCTGTCTTTGAAGACGTGACACGGACATCGTGATGTGCAGGGGACTGAAGAAGCCAGTCTAGAAACCTCGGACGGCCCGCCGCGGGCATCGACGCGTCGTCAACGTATAGTAATAATTGACTCAGACGCGAACATACTGTGCCTATTTGAAAATGAGTACGAAGTGCTGCACACTGAAAGATAAAACGAATTTTAAAGAAGTAACTGCAATAAGTAGCTCTGGCGTCGAAGATGATCGTGCAACTTTGTACTCTGACGACGACATGCTGAATCCCATGAGGAGGAAGCTGATGATTTCGAATACAAATAGAAAAGCGGGCTTGATATGCGACTTGCAAAAAGACTATGGTACATAGCTCATACACCGCAGCTGGTGCTGGCAGATGGTATGAAAGCAGCCGGATGTCATGCTGAGGTCAGTGTACAGATAAAGGTCATGCGGAGGTTCAGAATAACACAACTAACCGCTGAACGACTCCATTCGAGATCTAAGCTGGATTTTATTTGAACAATTCAGTAGTGGATGCTATGCAGCATTGCTGAAAATCGACAGAATACAAGTAGGCTCGTGCAGACAGGGCACCTGGTGGAAAAGGGGAAGGAGCATCGTATCCTCCTATCTCTTTAAAGAAATGTGATTCGTGCACCCATTCGCTTGGCGGCTGTTATACGTATTGTTGTTAAAGAAAAATGTACTGTGTTTTCTCCGATTGCCCTATTTCTAATCTCATATATTGTACTGCGGTCTCATTCCAATTCCTCAGCTGTCATACTTCACGTCTATACGATTCGGTGAGATCCAAATGAAATATAAGTTTCGACTGTATTTGATTCCGATGTTGGACATATTGTTGCCTCTTTACATTCACTTTGTGTGCTTTCGGAAAGCTGTATCTCTTCAGTTGTGAGTCATCCACATGTGAAAATGGGTGGTGACTGTCTAGTTGATCATAAGATATGGATGAAAGTTTTCGAGTTTCAAAAGACGTAAAATGAAAAGCATGAAAAATCAACCATAGCGACGACCTTTCGTTTTCGGTGAAAAAAATTGCCTGGTGAAAGAAGCGTATTTCGCTGTTTTTTAAAATCTTTTCAATAAGCGGTTACACTATTTTGATTGCTTTTGTTCGTTCCACTCATTAATAATGTGTCCCTTCTTATCACATCTATTTATGCCAAGAGAAAAGCAAAAGCACAGGAAGTGTAGTATTAGTATTGAACTTTCGGGGTCAAAATACTTGCTACAGTATTCTACCAAATTATAGATATGGGACAGCAGGTATTTGGAAAGTTGGTGGGGGGAAAGTGTTATTTTATATTTAGGGAGAAGTATAAGCACAGTATTGTACTCAAAGTTTTGGTGCAATGGCATCAATAGTAGGCAACAACACTTGAAGATTTGTGCAGAAGATCGGCTCAGACAGCATCGGACAGCGAAGAAAGAAAGACTGAGCTAACGCTCCCCAAAGGCTTTTAGCGCTGGCGATTGTGTTTTTGAGATTTTCCTTACTCGCAAATTTTCCGACCTCTAGCTGCACTGAATTAACTTTTTGTTTTCTCTGATTTCCGAAGAGGTCTTTGCTGTCTCCAAAAGCGGCCACTGTAAAAATCGAGGACGAATTTGCAACATATTGAAGAACGACGATCAGGACTTCGGTCATCAGCTTGCCTGCGTTTTTGTCTGCCTGATCTGTGTGCCCGTGTTTCTGTGAATGTTCGCGTAACCATGCGCATACGGCGTGTGTCTACACGCTTCTATGTGTCTGCATCCATGCGACTCTACGTGCGTCTGCGCACGCTTACGTTTATCTATCTGTCTGCACCTATATCAGCCGCTTAGATATGTTTATGTCTGTAGATGTCTGCAGGCTCTGGTGAATAATGCGGATGCATCAGTTCGTATGCGTCTAAGTGCATTGTTGTGTCTGCGTATACTTGCTATGTCTTTGACAATAGATGACTGTATGTGTCTCGGTGTATCAACACGTACCCGCATTATTTACCACTGCCTGCAAGCACCTACAGTGATCACGTGTGTCACGTGTGTCTATCTTTGCCCATATGTACCTATCCTTCTGCGCATTCTGGATGTCTGTGAATGTCTCTGTATTTGGGCGTGCCTGTCCATGCGTACGTCCGCGCATAGGACCCAGTACATTCATGTATATCCGAGCTGATGTCCCTATCCGTACACGGTTATACCCACACGTTTCCATATATATATATATATATATATATATGTATATATATGCGTGCATGTTCGCGCATCTATGTTTTCTACATATCTTTACCGCCTATGTGCATGTGCCTTTCTCTAGATCTGCGTAATGCTACCTTGCATGTCCACGTTTATGCCTGCCCGCGTGCTTGTGTGCATGTGCATATCAGGGCGTCGAAGCTTCTTTCTACGTGTCTTTACATATTTGGCCTTGCCTGCATGCATGTGCCTATGTGGCTGCGTGTATTTTTGTGCATGTATCCTCGTCTGTGCCTGTAAGCGTCGGTGTGTCCTCGTGCGTGTGTGTCAGCGTCCGCCTCTGTCCAATGCGAGTACCTAAGCATTTGCTTGCACCTGTGTTTCCACACTGAAAGTTTCCATGTTCGTGTATGTCCCCGGTGTTTCTGCCTTCGTGTGGGCGTTGGGCGCCTATACGCGTCTGTGGGTTTCGGCGCCTGTGCCAAAGTGTCGCCTTCATGCACGCGTCTGTGCGCATCCATGCTTGTCTCTGTTCGTCTGTTCGTGCGTTTTTATGTCGGCACAGATGTGCCTGCGTGTGCGTGTCCATGTGTGCATGGCTCTGCGTGAGTCTGCCTACATGCGCAGGGTTGCGTTTTGAGCTCGCGAGTACGTGCGTGCGTGCGTGTATGTGCCTCTTTATCCATATATAAATGTTTACCGACGTGCGCCGACATGCATACGTGTCTGTCTACGTGAGCGCGCTTGCGTGTGACTTCGCTCGCGACCCTTTACGTCCGCCGTCGTGGCGCATGCGTCTGCTTGCATCGGTATTCAAGCGTATTTTCTGCTTTCGTATGCGCTCATGTGGCGCGTGCCTCTGGGTGTGTGCGCGTCTGCGCAAGTGCCTCAATGGCGCGCCCATCTTTGTGTCCGTGCATATTTTCCTATTAGCGTCTTTCTGCATGTGCATCGGTTGTATATCGTGCAGCCGTACAAGCATGTAATTGATAAGGGTATAGAGTTCAATTTCTTCCCTCAAAGTCAGCGTTGTATTTTTTTCGGGAGAATTGTTTGAAAAATTGGAGTGCTACAGTAGAATGTTNGAGTACTACAGTAGAATGTTTAGCTGCGCCTAGACCAGAAAAGTGTAGCTTTCCACTACGTCTCTTCTACGACCTGAAGATCAGTCGTCGTCGAACTCTCCTGGGAACTGACTCGTCCTGCAGTACCACCGCAAAGTTCCTTAGTAGCACCGAATATCCTGCATTCGTGGCTAAAGTTAGTCCCCTTCAATGCCACGATGGCTTCTCGGTGGAGCAGGTAGCAACTACGTTCACAGTGGGCGTATTCGCCCCTGATCAGGAAAACTAATACGCAGAATCTAAGCAGTCGACCGCATATTGCTGAGCTTTAGCTGACGCGAAGGCATACTTTGAGTAGTGTTGTTAATATAGGCGTTGCATAGTTGTTATTACTTCTTCAAAACGCGCCTCGCCATAGCTCTCTCACCTTTCCCACAAACAACCTATAATAACCTCGCTGCATCAGAAATGCTGAATTATATGCTATGGAAGCTATAAGACATATACAAATATGCGCTCACTGCAAAGTAGCCTCTGCGTCAATCACTGCGTCTACACTCATCGGCACCAACATATACTCGTACGCATGCACTGTGCACACGCAGATGTAGAGACGCAGACAAACGCACCTATGCGAACATTGGGCTCCAACAGTAGCACAATTTAGGGGATTGTCTTGATCAGCAGATCGAAAACTTTTCACGTAAGTATACCACAAAAGATGAGCACGTTTCTCAACATTACTGTGCGAGTGATCGTTGAGCATTGATCACGAGTCATGAAACGTAAACGTTTTTNATGAAACGGAAACGTTTTTGAACTTCAATTTGCAGGTAAGTGTAGGTTGCATCTAACAAGTGCCATGTGAATGTGCACTTGTTTATGCTTGGTATGCTTTGCAGGTGTACTCAAATAAAAGCAAGCTGTTTTAGTTACAACTAAATGATTTCAACTGCTGCTGTTACGTATTCAATGATATCTATGAAATTTGGACTCAAGTAAAGCGGCGGCATGTTGTATGGCATTGTGCCGCTTGTTATTGGCACTGTTTGAAAGTAAGAGTGCTACATTAAAATGTTTAGCTGCGCCTAGACCGGGAAAGTGCAGCTTTCCACTACGTCATTTCTACGACCTGAGGATCAGTCGTCGTCGAACTCTACTTGGAACCGATTCATCTTGTAGCACCATCGCAAAATTCGGTTGTAACACAGAATATTGGCTAAATTTACTCCCCTTCGGTGACGCGATGGCTCCTCGATAATGCAAGTAGCAGCACCGGGACATCGAGAAGTGTTTGTTCTCGATGAGGACTTTGAGAATACTTTGAGTTCCTATCGTAGATGTTAATTTCCAGTATTTTCTTACGAATTATCTGTTATCATTTTCTATTCAAGTAGGCAGTTTCCACGTTTACGTGGTGTTATAACCTCGGAGCAGATTCCGTCACTGAGTATATAAATCCAATAACATCTCATCCATATGATACTTGTAATCTTTGTATTGGAGTGCTGTCTGTTTATCTTCAGAGGCCGTCGAAAGTGGTGATCGTTCAAAGCAGCCATCAGCGTCTCAAATTTTCCTTCGAACTAAACTTCCTATACGTAGGTGAAGACAGCTGTCGATGACTTTCGCACGAGTTTTCGGTTTGTATTTGAAAGCGCAAAGCGCAATTAACTGAAGAAGGGAGGTGAGGCGCTTGTCGAGAACGTCGAAACGTAAAACTTTATATGTTTAGTCTTGACGCTGAGGTTTTTATGCGTCCCTGCATAATTTCGTCCTCAGATGCGAGTTCTGCGAAAGTATATCCGCTTAGCCTCAGATATGTTGCTCACCTTTGAGCGATCCCGTTTGCATCTCCACTTATCTCGCGCTGGACGTCATTACTGTCCTTTGGGCTGAGCGTGAATGGTGAACAGAGCGGACAAGGCAATGTGACAGTATCTCTTTCATCATGCAAACATATCTGTGACTGCTGCGCCGTAAAACGTGTGCTGAAGTTTTGAACAGGTCGACCAACATAAATATTCAGATCGCATCCATTTCGTCGGTTATCAAGCTGCGGTTCCAATCAGTCCGCATCGCTAAGGTTGTTTTGCCATAGCATACTCAAAGTCACGCACTCGTTTCTTCGGCTGGTTTCTCAATTCCATCCTTCTTGTAACTGGTTCCTGCTGTGGCTGAAGTCACTTCTCTTGTCACCAGTATTTCGGCTTTCCGTTCATCTTCGAAAGTTCAATCGATTTGCAAAACATGGGAGACCACTAACGGCCACTGAACTCAGCGATGTGGAGTGAGTGATATTGCAATCTGGTAATAGAAAAAAGGGGAAAAAAGACGTGACAAATCAGCAAGGTATCAAAACGGCGACTGCGATATACGAATATAATAACTATCGATTCGGTCTAAAGCTTCTGATTTCATATTTTTGCAAATAAATCACAAATCCACGCAGAGTATGCTGCAGTACGAAATGCGCCAAGTGCCAAATTTTATTCTCTGTCATTAATTTTGAGAGATTTGCTGTCCTGATTGAGGCTGCGCTGTGGAAATGAGGTGGACAGCCATAAATGGGAGCAGAAACGGCTCGAAATATTGCAAAATTTGAATGTTCATGCGAACGCCTAATCACATGGTTGAATTCCCAGAAACTTTTGTTGAGCCATTTCCTCGACCCTTTCGTCTCTGGTAACTGATAAGTATGAAGACGTTTGTTAATATTCAATGTTGACTCTCTGCAAAGGGTACAAGCCGAGCGAATGAGTGATAAGGTAGTGCTCGTTAGGGATTGAAAGATAGAAGAATTCGATGGGAGGATTTCCCATGCTCCATCTTCTAGCTGCTTATATCCGCAGTTCATGGACGCATGGTCTCATCCAGTAGGAACTTGAATACTCCACTTGCAGAATTCGCTTTCCAAGGTCTCTCACGCAGTTTTGTACACTTCCTGCGAGTATTTTTACCATAATTCTTGTATAATTCCTGTGAGTATTAAATCTTCCCCCTGAACGCATGTGCACTTTTGTCTGTTTAAAAAATTGATGAGCACGCTTGCTTCACAGTTGGTCCCAAAACTTATCTTTACAGTGATTTATCATGCTTCCATTGATCTGCCGATTTGGAACTATCAACGTGCATGCGCGGATTTTGTTGTGTACCAACTCTGATAAGAGCGAATAACGACTTATTTGGTTGACGGTTAGGATAGCCGATCGATTTTATAGTTGATGGCGTGACGGACTAACATGTTCGATAATTCGATTGCATTGATGCGTTGAAATGCAATAGCACATATCCCATCCTTCTCGACGTTTTCTCCATACTTCTCTATCAGTGTTCGATTGCTTATTCTCACCGTTGGCTAAATTGCTTTCCGTTTACCTGTATCAATCTTTTCAGCTTATGAGCAAAAGAGCATCACAAAATCCACAAAATGTTCAATGCAAATGCAAAGACACCTCTTCATTACTTAGCAAATAAGATAAAGAGCCGTTTGCAATTTGATGCCTCAATTATGCATGCATTCGATCCTCTAGAGCTTCCGACTGAATGTTGCGCAACTGAATGCTTCATTATAATTGCAACTATTGCTGAGATTTGATTGCTTAAGTGCCGTCAAGTGCAGTCTCCATTTAAAACCCCTTATAAGGTTTGCATTTACTGATATGCCTTGACCGTTTTGTTGAGTGAATTGAGCTAGTTCGTTTGAACAGTGCATCGGAGTGTATCGTGATTACATAGCGAAGAAATCATTGAAAATATTGGCTAATCGTATATTAGTTGAATATGTCTGAAGAGCCATGGAGCAGCGAAAGTTTCTGTCGCCGCTGAGGAATTTCAACATTCGTTTTAGTTTTTTGCGAAGAAGCTTCGTCTCCCCAGCAACAATAACAATTTCTCAATAGGTTTCTTTAAAACCTAAAATACAAGTACAGATTGGTGTCGTTGAAGAGGAATATTGTTGACTTATGACCTTGTGAGGAGTGGTCTAAAACGCCTGTTTCCTAGAAATTTCACCGTCGGTGGAACATAACTTCCGTTGAATGAAGAACTCATTTCGGCCTTGCAAAAGACCCGCTCAAACTTCACATATTTTTAGGAACTTATGTTGGCCTTGCTTTCCGTGAGGAATCCACAAAATTTCGGGAAAAAGTGGATGACGATTCCATCACATAAATGGTACTCGCAAAATGCATTTGAGGATCCGCAGTTCTATTCTTACGTAAGTATCGAGTGGGAGCTTTAAAAAGATTGCGATTAAGGTATATATCATGCAGTGTTTTGCGTCAGGGCCTTTGTGCTCCATTATGGTCAGTCTTGATTGGCAACGATGAGCGAACATGAATGAAGTAGTATATGAGGCATAAGGAAGGGAATATTAGTGAAGGAACTGCACTTTGTGCAACCCTGCCCATTTGCAAACGATGTAATGCCGAATTGGCTTCGCGTCCGAACCGATCTGATCACTTGATTGCGACTTTGGCTGTTTCCATAACGGACTGCAAATGAATTTATGAACAGCAGAGCACTCTCGCTCTCCCTATCGAGCATTTCCTCTTGTGCGTCATCCAGTTGATGTAGGAATACTAAGACAACGTTTAATAACCGACGTTCATCTGTAACCATTGTGTCTTCACAGCCGTCTCAATACATGCAGAATTGGGAAGAGGTTTACCTCGAGTGAACGTTCTATGCCATAATCCATTTTATCAATTATTCCATCACGTCTGTAAATTTGTTATTGTATTAATGGAGAAAGAAAGATTATGTCGCCAAACTTTATCCAAAAGTTATGGATAGCAAACAACTGTAGAATGAAGCATACAACAACTTGCAAAGAGCACTCGAAAGGCGATCGAACATTTTCGTTGAACGACATCCGAGATGAGGCGAAAATTTTCGACAATATGAGGATCCCACAATTGCGAAGCCGTATTATCGCTTCCAGGTCTAGCTTCTCGCACCAATTTTAATCGCTTAATCGCTCGTCTTCCCTTAGACTACTTGCATTTATAAAACTATGGTGTAGTGGTGCTGTCTTCATAGATTTTTCCTTTGCTTAAAGGATAAATAAGAAAAATAATCTATGTGCGAGGATGATTCCGTTGAGATACACTTTTGCTCGTAAGCAAAAACATTGATTTCTAGACCGACTTTCATTTTCTGGATGGCGGAATTAAATGAGATGGAAATCGCGTTTTCCGTTCGATTTGTCGTATATGCAAACTTTAATGAGCGTTTCCGATCGATTGTGACAAATATTAATTCCACTAGGAAGCGACTTAGTGCCGATGAAAACATTTATGTTGAAAAAACCTCTCAGAAAGTTGTGCAACTGTGCTTCAATCGAATACGGCTATGCAGTATATCATAAAATAACAATTGTAGTCATATAATTCGTAATCAATCCTGTTGAGAGGCAAAGCAAGAGATTTTCACTTTTCACTTTTCCAAAGTAAGCGTCAGCCGTTTCATAGATATTGAAGCTGGGACATTGTAGGGACATTACCATAGCATGGAGATAGTCCGTTAGGAATTTGATGCCAGTGACATCAAACAGCATCGGCCTCATAACATAGCTGAGTAGGTTTTACAATTATGTCTTTGGCCGAAGGTTGTTCTTGATTTGTGAGTTTTTTTTTTTTTTGAGACAACCAATACCTTGTCAAAGACGTTTCGTAACTAAAGTTCTTCTATCCCATCTAAAGCATTCTGCACAGTTATCGAAGAAAAGCAGTGATGGATTAGGTACACCCCTACATTGACGGAATGGAAACAACATCAAGCAGAGAATATGTTGAAAGTAATATAAAGCGTTTTGCCTGAAAATGTCTCATTAACAGTTAACGTATAAATTAAACTCTTACAGATAAGAGTGATAAATTTGCTTGAATAATACAGAGATAAGTTTAAGATAAACTTTACTTCTTAAGCTGACTNTTAATACAGAGGTAAGTTTAAGATAAACTTTTCTTCTTAAGCTGACTGAATTCATGAGACGATCCCTCAATGCATCGTATACTGTAGGCTGAACAGACTGACTTCTTAAATATCTGGCATCAGGATGACTGCTTGTTTTAAGAAAGCTTTGGATGTCTTTGCAGGCTTTCGCAGTTGATAGCAAGGTGGGAGGGGGTAAGGCAACAGCAATTCATTCGATTTAATATTAAAATAAAAAAGCAGTTGAATGAATAATGAGGTGGTCAAATTGCTCGTCCCGATAACTAGAATACATTTCATCGTTTAGGAATGAATCACTCGGGAAATGCGTGTCATCCCTCGCAGGCATTCGGTGATAGGGCGTTTCACGTGAAAACAACTTTGCAAAAAAATGACGTTCAGTATAATGCTGCGATCATTTGCAACAAACTTTAGCCGTTTGCACGAAATTTCACGAGCAGAAACCATCACATCTATTCGCACATGCAAGCTGTGATGAGCTGTCTCGTCTCTGATCTCAGCTCTATGTTCCTCGATAGGGTCGTTTAATAGCTCGAGCGGCAAAATCTCAGTAAAAGCCTTCTCCATCGCAGATTTGGCTTCAATTTTCCATAAGCATGCCTTCATAAGAACGTAGTCCACATGATGCACGAAGTTCTACGCAGTAATTGCTGCATGCAACTGTCCCTTCGCGTCCACTTAGATGCAGCGCGAAATGACAACGACCAAAGAACGGGGAACAATTCGGTAGAGTTCAATGACATGCAAATGTAAGAAAAGGACATGATATTCAGCAGATATATCTGATGTTCAGTTGATTAAATGAAAGGGAGACCGAATAAATCAACGCGATTCTTGAAAATAGAAGCATTTTGCGCCTCAACAATATTTTTAAACATGAAGCAGTCCACTTCAAACATCATATTTGCGTGGAATATTCTGAAATAGGTTTACAATAAGCTATGTGCGCCTTACGGTTGTGCTCGGTACAACTGTGTCTTAAGGCTTGCAGAATGCAGTTTGCTACCACACAAAGTTTCTATCTTACTGCTAATAATACAGACAGCAATCGGCATTGTGCGAGAAAAATAGACAACAATGATTGCATAGACGAATTCGGCAAACCTGATAAATAAACGCACTTTTAATTTGTCAAGCGCATATCTATACACCGCCGCATCAAAACGTCCCCCGCCCCTTCCACTCCCCCCTTCACCCGACTACAACCCAAGGGCTTTATTGTTGCACTCACTTGCACTCAACGTTACCTCGCATCCGTCCGTTTAGTGAGCAACAACTGTCAGTTCAGGGTGTCGGCATGAAACTATCTCAGACGTATAACAGTAGTTGCAGCTAAATGTCACTTGCTTCCGAAACGGTAGAACGATCACCATTCAAACGTTTTTCAAATGTTTATTGTTTATCCTGCTCTATGCAGCATTTCACTTAATCTGCGACGAGCACTATGAGCTCAACCTTCCGCGATCTTTGATTTCTTCTGAGTAGTTTCATGCGTTTATTTGTAAAACTTAGCTATTACTAGAGAAGCTTATCACAGAAGATCCACTGGAAATAAAAAATATTGCCGAGTGTTTGCTGAAATTAGGGTGCAAAAATTGAAGAGTTCTATTTGTAATGGAACTAACAATAGAAATCCCACGTTCGGCGAAGTGAAAAAATGGACATCATGGACAGTGAGTGAAGCAACAATGTAAAGATGGAATAGGTGAGGAGCGTCACAACGAACCGAACGCCTTCGATATTCCGAAATTCTAACTGCTTTTCATGATCCCCTTTGCTGTGTGTGATAACATGAACATTACTGAGCTGTTCGCTTTTGCGATACTCGCTGCCTAGCAATGCAGTATTGGCTAGATAGTGCTTTTGCTTTTAAGTTGCAATATGGAGGAAAAGTGCGGAAGCAATCTTAAAATATTTAAGAAAAAAGCGGAAGTATTGATAATACACTCTGGAAATAAGCTGTTTGGAGTCAATCGAAGCTTCATAAACGTTGCGTTCGACTTCGACCGCATGAATCTTTCGCGAATTTATAGCTACATGAATTATGCTTGTTTGAAGAGCTCGAATTACGTTTATTAACGAACTGATGACAGTGTACATCGATGCAAAATCCTTTTGTCATTGCGAAGCAGACTAACAAAGACGTTGCCTACTGTGGTACTTTATGGGCTATGTTTTGCATATAAATTGAATATGCAAGAAAAGGATTGCAATAAGTATTTTCGTGTTATTTTGGAGCTCGAATCTGCACAAGACTACGCTTCGCTCTCGCATAAGTTCGATGAGAGAGATGAGAAATGTGAAATAAATAGCGGTGGTCGATGCGCCGAGTTCGAGCTTCAACTATGAGCAAAGCTTGAAAGGTCATAAAAACAGTCACTTCATAAGAACCCTTTTTGGAATCCACATTCGAAACTCAACTCAGGCTTTATTCAGCTTGCGCAACAGATTTCGAGTTGAAAAATGTGGATCGATCCGAAGAGATTAATACTCACTTTGTAATGCATATTATTCTCTTCATGTTTTCCTCGTTCACAGCTGTTTCATTCTTTGTGATTTTTCTTCCAAAGTATAGAAGTGCGGTCCCACTTTATGAAATCTGATCCATACCAACCCCGAGCAAGAGGCTGTTGCTAGATCCATTGCCAATCTACAAATCGTTGTGATGTCTTCATCAGTTCTTCTCGATATGCTATCCTGTGATCTTCTTCGCCCTCTTCATCATTGTCACATTAACTGAAGTTAGTTCGACATAATACGTTATGTGCGACTTGCGTAATCCAGAAATATCCAGACCACTTCTTTCTCAATTAATTGATTACTCGTTTAGATGACGATTCTGTTCAAGATGCATTCCGGCAAACATGATTTTTATTCGATTGTGATGCGTTTCTGTTAGGAATGACTCAAATTTTCTATCGTCGAAAGAATTTCAGATAGCATGAAGCCGAGCGACAATTGCCTTTTATTCATATGTTGTCTAATTGTAATAATATGTGCTGGTAATGCCGCAACAACCGATGACATAAATTTGTCATATTTAAGGTGAGCATTACAGTTCCGCATCCTATTCGTGACTCTGGTTATGTCAATATATAGAGATGTCATGAATGTGAACGTTTTTCACGCAGAAGATGCACTTCTAGTCTTCTAAAGTTGAACACTCAACCATATTCGTCGACGATCACCCATTACCATGGTTAATTTCCTGTTGATCGACTGTCTGTTGGCCCAGTTCCGGTGATATCCAGTCATACAGTCCTGGAAATCT
>JAARMF010001734.1:22891-33690 GCA_022844705.1 Toxascaris leonina
CCCCCCCCCCCCCCCCCCCCCACTCCTCCCCCCTCCAGCAAAATGGATCACTATTGAAGCGCGTATAATATTTTTTGGACGTCAGTGATATCGATCATTAAATCAGGATAAAAATTTTCGGCATATTTGCTTTTTTCTTCGACACAAATTCAACGTAAATAAACGTCTCGAATTTTTCAATTGTATCGCATATTATTTGCCTTTCTATCTCATACTATTTCTTCATCTCTCTCTCTCTCATATTACCTCTTCCATTTCCTCGGTCTTTCTTGTTCAATTTAAATTAACTGATAAAAATCTGTAGGAAAAATGTAGGAAAATTTTTTTTATCTTAGTCGAAATTAAATTGCACCTCTCATTAATGATAGATTATATTTATGTATGTCTCAATTTGATGTCTTCATCTCGCACAATAAAAATAAATCGACTTATCGAAAATTTTGATCAACGAAGAATATAGTTCATATCATCACCTCTCTATGAAATTCTATTCCATTTAATTTAGATAATTGTCATTTCATTTCCGTTTCCTAGTTTCCGGTCAGTTTCCGAGTTGAATTCCGAATCGACTATTGGTTAGGAAGATAAGTGCTTAAAGCGTATTGATTTTGTCGGTGTCGAAAATTTCTATCATTTTCGCGAATATTCAATAAATGAACTTAACAAGAAAATATTTGCAATTTCGAGCGATATCACGCTGAAATTCGACCACATGATGTTTACGCAATGAAAATATACCTATTCAAGGTTCATAATTTCGACCTCTTATAGAAGTTGATTAGGAAACTTTCTCCTAATAGTCATTAAACGAATCAGATATAAAGCGATTCAATATTTGATAATTTTTATGCTATTTTTTTTGTTATCATAAAAGAAAAATATTTCTCTCGATGAAATTTTATTCCATTTACTGAAATTTCAAAAGAAATGAGCTCAAAGTCCATGCTATCTATTTCTTACCGTCCAGGTAATATATGTAGAAGTAGTAAGAAAATTTTCTCTGAGCTCATTGCAAGAAATGAACGTCGTCGAAGATTTCCACGAGAAAAGAAAGAAAGAAAAAAAACGTGAACGTTTCGATAATACACCTTCACCAACAACTCAATAGTCCATCAATATGCGCTCGAATATCACCTTTAATGAAGCAAATTGTTTGTCCCTATAAAACACATCGTATGAAATTCAAACTTTTCATATATGGAATATTCAGATCGTTAAAAACTTATGCATATCACAAAAAAAAAAATTCCACAAAATCGTCCGATTATATGCATGTATATATATAAAATTGAGCAAACAACAAGATGCATCATGGCGTACACTTCGTCACCGATGGCAATCCAATCAATGTTTTATAGAAAAAAAGAGAATTACAATGAAAATATAGAAAGAGTAATTATGCGCCCTTATTATGCGATCATTCGCGATCATAGTTGATTCACAAATTCTCAGCAATCAAATATTCTTGTGCGATATATATCGCAATCGATTTTTTATTCGTTAATATATGAATAAATCTTTGCATCATTATAGAGTCAATCCAATGAGCGTTGTTTTAAGAACTCTTACCATCTGGACCACTAAGCTATCCATGATGCCCGGAAATTGGATCAAAATCCATATCACTCATAGCAAATGTGAATGCTGAATATTTTGATTTTGTGGAGCATATTTAGCTATAAACTAAGTAATCAGTGATATTATCACCAACGTATATATTTTTGATTTTATAGTGCAAATGAAATGCGGAAAAAAATGCCACATAGAGGTATAACGTTCAATAAACTATTGTGAGATGTATGGTGAAAAAAAAAAGAAGAAAGCGTTCATCAGCTGTACAAATAATGAACTGCAGATCGATGAATAAACGTACAAATAATATGACGATCGGTAAAGCAACACGGCGAATATTAGCTGAATTTTGCGGAGGAAATATTTGACGATATCGTTCGCTTCAAAATATGAGCATTGTGACGTATGAATGAAGAATCGCTTTGTTAAAATAGACTCATAAATCGGATTTAAATGTCAATTGCAAGCAATTTAATTTAGAAATATTATGTAATAGAAAATCGACATGATCACCATATTCACCGCCAATTCGCCACTCCGTGATTGGTCTTTTAGATGGACAACACTTGAGCGACCCGATTGCTTAAATTATAGCGGAAGATTGGCATAGGTTTATGCAAACCTCTGCCTAAAACGATTGAACGGTCGAAAATGAGAACAGGTAAGATATGAAGCTCTTTAAATATTCATCTGTAATGGGTCGCTTTTAGCTCGCTCATCCTGACCAGCAGTTCAAGGGGCTTTTAATCGCCTTCACAGAAATGAGGATATAATTACGCAATGACAGGAAAAAACTATAGAAAGCATTACAAAACGAATTTGTTAGATATCAGACATTATCATGGAGATAACATTTATAGGAGATTTCAAAGTTCAAATGACAGATCTTTGCGAGAGAAGAAACTTTCTTGAAGAAAGCTTCTTTGCATCATCTGCCCCTCAACAAGAAAGCACTGAATGGTGTGGGGAAGTACCGCAGTTGTTTCGTCTTCCATGCATTGTTACATCGGCACTCGTAAATGTTTGTTAGCAATACTTAAATGGTGTGTATTTAATGTGTCATGAACTGATCAGACGACGTCTTTTTGAGTGGAAGATCGTGAAGCAAAATGCACCTACAAGTGAATATGTGAATTTAATCCTCAAAAGTTTCTTGGCGTCGAAATTAAAAATTGCGACGAAGATGGACGGATAGGTAGTCGAATGCACAAACCTATCTACATAGAGTCTACGCCTAATGCGAGTATTACTTTTCACCTTGCTAGGTAGCTTTTTCGGCATAAAGCTCTAAGCGAATATATATATTGATGACTCATCAAAATGTTATTAACGAAAATGACATGTTCAAATTAGTAAAACATCGAAATATCTGAAATAGTGATAATAAGATAATACAAATAAATACATCATAAACGAATATAAGGGATTCATATTTCTCAGATGCAAAATTTTACATCGATTATGAGACCACAAAAATTCTACGGTTTGCCGACTGTTGATTCTATTTGTTTGTTTATATTAATTGCCGACATTAATGAGAATTTGTAGACTTCGAAAAAGCGGAAATAAAAGAAATAAAAATATTGAAATTCATTTCCCACTTTTCAAGTGTTTAAAGCAATGTAAATCATCTAACACTTATGAAGTGAATATTTCTAATAGAGCAAAAATGCACTCATATAGATGATGAAGAGCGCTCATTTGCATGAAAAATTTCATCTCGGATTCCGCCGTTCTTTGCGGAATTTTTAAACAATGATATTGGGTATTGGTGATGAGTATATCATCGGATATTTGCTGAATATATGACTCAAAAGGTAATATGCCTAGAGGCGCAATATCTTCTTTCTAACTAATATGAGAGATTTCCAATAAAGAATCGAATATGTCTGCAATACGATTCTTTATTTTCTATCACTGAAGCAATTAAAGTTTTGATGGTTAGTGGTAGCATAAATATTATTCTTTTACAATATCATCCATTTATGGTGTGATACCGTTCGTGAAACCAGCCGGTTGCAAAAATGCTAACTCGAATTTAGAGCGCACTTTTATGCGTTTATTTTCTTCGACTCAATCACTTCTTAAACGAATCCTATGGACAGAGCTCTTTGCGATAAGAGAAAGCATGAAATTAGAGAAAGCTTTAACTGAATAGAAAGACAACTTGAACTCTTGAATTAATATCGAGAAACTGACTGCCTAACTTATGAAAATATAAGCACAAAAAGCACCTATTTAATAATACCTATACGTTCAAATATAGGAAAATCCATTGTCAGAAATTTTTCTTTTTGTAGGATTTTTGAAATCTTTAAAATTTGTTCTAAAAATTGATTTCAAAGAATTAAAAGAGAGCTTTATATAGTGAAACAAAACGAGTTATACGTTCACTCATGAAATGATCGAAAACAAAATACGACAATTCATCAGTTCATTAGAAGAAATAAGAAAAAAAAAACTAATTGTCATAATGCACATGAAATAAAAATTTTTCAAGCAGGTAATTTCATGTCAAAATAACAAAAACTATCAAAATTGCAAAAAAAAAAAATGGAAATAAAAGATGGAAATGAAAAAAAACGTTGTGAAAGTAGCGTATAGATTGCAATATGTGCCATATATTTTGATAACACCTAAAGCAGCATAAAAAAAGAAAACCATCACATAAATCATATTGAAAATAGGAATGTGGAACCACACCCAACTTGAATTATGACCATTCATATGACATGTCAATAGCTGAGTTCTTTAGAAGGTGTCAATAAGCCAAAGCATGACGTCTAATCGCTTAGAAACGTCGGACGTGAGTTCTTCACAAATGCACCCATTGATTGTGTTCCTGAATTCGTTAATGCGATAGTAAATTCAAGACTTTTTCTGTTTTTGTTTTTTTTTAATTTTTTATATTTTCGAGCTTTATTTTTACTATCCGAGCCTCTTTGTTGTGCTCGAAATTGTTTGAGATGTCTAGTAGTAAATTCGAGAAAGTACAAGTCTAATCTACAATCAGGAAGACCTCATTTGACAGGATCTCTGGCATTCACGCCGTTCTCCTTCACCCGAAGGTTCAATAATCTTCTGCTTGGCTCATCGCAAATTGAACCACTAATCTCGAGATAAACTCTATAGGACATCGATAACGTGACACCTCAAACCTGGGTAACTGAACAGTGAGGATAGCATTGATACAATACCTCAAAACGTAATCAAACATATCGATATCACGAGTCAATAGAACGAGATCTAAAGTGGTTAACTGAAGTTTGGATTACAGCATTTCGTTGATACAGTGAAAAGTAGATTATATAATAATAAGGCGTATGAAGAGCAATAATAAGCCCTATGAAGAGCAAAAAAAGAGTGCTGAATGAATGAATAGAAATAATCAGAGGAACCTATATTTGAACTATAACCAACTAATAAATGAGATATTTATAACGGTAGAGGAATGAAGTTGATCCTTATTTTGACGATGAGTTGTTGCTCTGAGGGCAATTTCAAAATTTAAACCTCTGGTATTCATTCCTCTGTCGAAGTCCAATTCCTTCAAGGCCCACTAACTTTTGCATATTTCTTCTCGATATTTAATATTTCATAAATATTCTATGAGAACAAAAGAGGAATAAAGAAGACGAAGAAAACGAGAGGAAAATTGAATAAAAAGCATGAATTGTAGTTTGAAATGATGTCGAAATATATCACTTGATCACTTGATCAAGTGATATATTTCACTTGATTAAGTGATCAAGTGATCACTTGATTGACCGGACTATCGAACGTCGATGACGCTGCCGGTCACAATGCACTTCCATTCCGTTCTTGATATCGCCTGCCTTTGCCATGTCTTTCCCGCTGCTTCCTCAATATCGTCTCTCCACCTTCTTGGAGGTCTCCCGAGTGGTCGTTTGTGGTCTCTAGGGTACCACTCAGCAACTGCACGAGTCCATCTGTCGTCTGTTGTTCGAGCTACGTGGCCTGCCCAGCGTAGCTTTTGCTTGCGGTACTCTGCGATCACGTCCCGGATTCCTGTCCTTCGGCGAATCATCTCGCATCGGATGTGTTCACGCAGCGATATTCCTAGCATGCATCTTTCCATTGCCCTTTGTGCTGTTATTAATCGTCTTTCTTCCTGTTTTGTTGTGGCCCACGTTTCGCATGCATAGAGCATGGCCGGTAGGACCGTGCTGTTGAATAGATTAGCACGAAGGGTTTCATTCATTTTCGCTTTCAGCACATCCTTTATCGAGTTGAATGCTTTCCATCCTGCTCTTATTCGTCGCGTTAATTCGGGCTGCATGTCGCGATCCATTTTCACCAACTGCCCTAAGTAGACATATTCTTTCACCTCTTCGATTACGTCGCCTTCCACCATTATTTGGCCTGGTTGTGTTGTTTCTGACCGCATATATTTGGTTTTCATGCGGTTCAATTTGAGGCCGACTTTTGCGCTGTGATTGCTGAGCTTGGTCAGCATGTTTTGTAGTTCACTGACGGTGGAAGCGATTAGCACGATATCGTCCGCAAACCGAAGATGGTTCAGGTACTCGCCGTTGATGATGATACCACCTTCCCAGTCAATGTCTCGAATCACTGATTCTAGACATGCGGTGAATAGCTTGGGGGAGATTGTGTCTCCCTGTTTGACACCTTTCTCCACAGGGACTGTTACAGGTGTCGATAGTAGTTTTATGTCGGTGGTGCATTGCGAGTTTGCCTCTTTGAGCAGATTGATGTATTGAGCCGCGATACCTTGTTTCTGGAGAGAATTTAGGACTGCGTTGATTTCTACGCTGTCAAAGGCCTTTTCATAGTCTACGAAAGCGACACATAGGGGTAGTTTGTATTCTCGTGCCCTCTCGATGAGTTGTGTCAGGGCAAATATGTGATCCATCGTACTGTAGTTCTTGCGAAATCCTGCCTGCTCTCTTGGCTGTTGATAGTCGAGATCGTTTGATAATCTCGTTACTATGATTTTTGTGAACAGCTTATAGATGTGAGAGAGGAGGCAGATGGGGCGGTAGTTTTTCAGATGTTCTTTGTCCCCTTTTTTGTACAGCAGGATGGTATTTGACCCTTTCCATTGTGTTGGTATTTTACCTTCTATGAGGTATTTGTTGAATCTTTTTGCGAGGGCCTTCCAAAAAGTTACCCCTGCGCTTTTTATCATTTCTGATGTTATACCATCCTTCCCTGGAGCCTTGTCGCTTTTGATCAGTCGAAGAGCATTCTCGATCTCACTAATCAGTATTGTTGGCACCTTTTCCGTTGCCTGTGACGACGGGGGGATAAGCGATATGGACGACTTGAAGAGATTTGTGTAGAAGGATCTGCAAACCTCCTGCATTTCTCTTTTGCTAGTTACCGTCCGCCCATCCTCGGTTTTCAGCGCCGTCACATCTTTCCTGTACTGTGCCAGCTGCCGTCTGCATTTTTTCAAACTTTTCCTTTCCTCTGCGGCCTTCAGCAATTTTCTGGTTTTGAAGTTTTCGAGGTCTTCCTTCAAGCGTTGCCTGATGGCTTTGCATAGAATGGAGTACTCGACTACTGTTCTCTCGTTCCTTTCCATGTTTTTCCTTCTCTCCATCAATCTCTTCGTTTCCTCCGAGATTCTTCCTTCGTTGTGTTGCTGATGGCTCACTTCGGCCTTCGTGAAGCACGCCTTTAGTTTACGTATTAGTGAGTCGTAATCTTTATCAATATCTTCTAGCTGATCCCAATTCTCTTTCTCGATGGCGACTTTGAATATCTTTCCATCATAGGCCTTTGTGCGCTGGTTTTTTAACGTAAGGTGCAGTACCTTTTTCTCTCTTATTTTGTCGATGTTGAGTTTTGCCCGAACTAGGCGGTGGTCGCTGCCGGTATTGAATTGGTCTACAACCGAGACATCTTGGAGTATACGTCTCTTGTCAATAAGGATGTAGTCGATCTCATTTCGGTACTGAGCATTCGGAGCTATCCATGTCCATCTTTTAGATAGTCTTTTTTGGAATAGGCTGTTTCCGATGTATAGATTGTTTGTCTCGGCGAAGGTGACTAGGCGTTCTCCTCTATCGTTTCTTTCTCCTAGTCCAAATTTTCCAACGTATTTCTCATCTTGCCACCCTTTCCCGACCTTTGCGTTGAAATCCCCCATGACGATGGTGTATGTGGATTTTTGGGCTAGAGCTGTCTCTAGCTCTCGGTAGAATTCTTCGACTTCATCATCGTCATTTGTAGTGGTTGGGGCGTAGGTCTGGATGATCTTGAGGGTGGCTTTTCCTGATATTTGGACGTTTAGAACGCCTATTCGTGTCGATGCTATATTGCACGAGACGATCCTGTCGGCCCATTCCTTTCCGATGATGAACCCGATCCCTCCGACCGTTCTGATACCGTCACCCTTTCCCAATCTCACGGCACTGCCATCTTTCCATCTTGCATTCAGTTCTTCCTTCCGGCGCGTTTCGCAGATTCCCAGCACATCACATTTTAGTTTTCCTTTCTCCTCCATCAGGTGGGTTAGGTCGGTCCACCTTGCCAACGACCTGCAGTTGTAGGTGCATATGGCTAAGGTTGTGTTCCGGTTCCAAGACGGCCTGTCCGAACCTGAGATTTTTAGCAGCCTCTGGGCTTTCGAGGTCCGCCCCGCCGTCGTAGGACGGTTCGATTGCCCTGCAGGGTACTGAGGCCCGTGGTTTTGCATTGTTTTAGCCAGTAAGTGACGCCACCCCGCTGGCCAGGCGGGCAGGCCATTTCACCGCTTCGCTTTAGCCGAGTTGGCCCTTAGGGATCAGATACGTAATCATCTCCCTGGTACCCACAAGAAGCCTGTCCAGCTTGGTAGGACCTGCCAGAGCACGAAGCTCCGCTGGCATAGCCTTCTTGACCCGTTGCCACCCTTGCCCTGCGTTGAAGTAGCGAAGTCGGAATTTTGCAAGGGCGAAATATATACGATTACGAATTAATAACGTTGAAAGAATCTAAGAATCTCTAACTTTTTATGCATTAATATTGCTAGCAAATTGAAGTATAAGAAAATAGCTATCCTAAATATTTCGACGAAACAACTTGATCTTCGTGAAGGTAAGAAGACTTACTAGACTTTAAGGATACCTCAAAATGTGGGAAGTGTGATAAAGTTTCTTGAAAGCTCATTCCGGAACAAATGATTATTCCAATTATCAGCTGATAAGAAGTGATGCGCAACAACTTATTCTAGTTCATCAACATATCGTGAAAGCTGAAAAATGGCACAAACGCAAATACATTATCACTTATAGACGAGGCGAGCTGTCTATAGGTAGGTAGAACATTTTTACAACGACGAGCTTGAATGGCAACCGTTATATTCAGCCTTAGATCGAGAAATATCAGCTAGGAGATATTAGTTAGAAGGTCGAGAAAATACAACGAAGCTCTTGTTCCCCGTAATCTTGCACATAATACGCTCGAGATCGTCGAAACATTTTTCACAATATGAATGTCGCAAAAATTAACGGGTTAAAAGATGTATGCCATGATATCGGCAATAGATGAACAAAGTTTGTTTGCTCATCTCCTCTCCTCCACTTACGATTCTATGTCGATCATTTTTCTTGTCATTGTGACATTTATTTTGTGGAATAATCTCTTTTATTGCTATTATTGAAATCATTTGCTTGAAACACTCCTCAGAAGCCATTCGATAGAGACGAATAACGATTCATTTTTATATATGCTCGTTTCGAGGAGAATCGAAACACATCATATGTATCTCTCAAAATATTTCATTGAGTTACATCCGAGGGAATAGGGTATTTCTAGTTGAGCAACTTCCTCTGAAGTATTCTTAGTGATACGTTTCGAGTCTTTTGATCGATAACGTGATAGGCGAATCCGACTGACTATAACCGGATTCCGAGATCGGAGCCGGATTTGGAGATCGGCTTTTCCGGTATTTCTGAGGAATTGTTTTGTTTTGCTAAGATGCTTGTCTAGTCCATTGTTTCATCTAGCATAACAGGAAGCTTTCATTGGCGAAGCGATTTGATACATACTTACTATACGAATAAATAAGGAACAGATTGTGTCATTTGTTATTGCATAACATACTTTCTTCCTTGTCGGTTTTACTCGTCAGTGAACAGCAATTTATCTTATTTCGCGTTCGAGTTTAAGTCAACAATCGACTGCTTACATCACTAATGAAATAAAATAAACGCAAATTTTTGCTCACTGTATGGTAGTAAGCTTTACATGCCTATGCAAAACATTTGGTGTCGAAGAAGCATATCGTTGAAATTGGGCAATAGTTGGGACCCTTATCGTATTGCATCATCCAGGATATGAGTTTCTATGATGAGTCGTATCTTTATACTAATCTTATCTGTGCGCGGATATTTTGATGTGACATCCAGTAGATTGAATCTCTGGATCTTAGATCTGTGAACTCATCGATGATATCTATTTGCAATGATTCGTTAAAACTGTTTCTATAAAAGTTCAACAATTCTGATTCCTTTCAAAGACGAATGAGAGAAATTTTAGGTCGCCTCTAGCAGAGTAGAAAGTAAGCATCGAACTTCTATTGTTTTCCATTCCATGTCCACCAGTGAACATATTGGACATCATGAAATGAACTGATTTTATTGAACCGCCTATTTCTTGACGAGAATCTCGAGTGACATTCGTTTCAAGACTATAAATTTTCCACCACATCATTCGTCGCCACAATATCGCATCTAATATAGTTTTCATCATTTCTTAGCTGCTTTTGCCGATAAATATTGCTGAACTTGGCTCATTTCCGTTAACATCGCAGTGACAACTTAAGGACAGATGAGATGAGACGAGATGTAAGCATAAAAGCGGTGTTTTATGAAGAAGCTTCTCGATTTCAGTGATTCCAACTAGAATCAGAGACGTAATTCGACTAAGCGATAGCTTGAGGTGTTAAGCACGTTTAATTCTTATCCGCTTATCATTTGCGGTCATGGCAATATCACCTATTTAAGTGGATATCGCATAGGTGATTATCCGTAGTGGTTTTTCGTCCATCCTATTGAGTCCATATTTGATTGTCGTAGAAACTTATCGAAGCGTACGAGTCTCAGCACTATCGTCAATAACGAACCGTGCTTTAAATTCCAATACAACATCGAGCTCTATCACGGGAATGAGCGATCTTTTGCTGCCAATATCAAACGATATGAGCACAACTATGCGCATATTCAGTTGCGCCGTATTGTCCACTTCAATCATCGTTG
>JAARMF010001735.1:11634-36641 GCA_022844705.1 Toxascaris leonina
GGGGGGAGGAGGAGGCGACGTTGCATCACCTTCATTTTCGAAAGCATCAGTGAAGTCTGAACAATGTTTATTATGCTCATCTTCTCAACCAGCGTTCAATAAGACGCAAAGCAACGAGAAAGGTTGCGAAGGTTGGCTGCAGCCATGTTCATTGTTACAGAAACGGTGACATATTGGAACATTGCACATATTAATGCTTGAAAACGTCGACTGCGAACAAACTTTTCTTTCTGATGTGTTCAGCACATATTTATAGCTAAAAATGAGCTGACATGAATTTTTTTCGGATCGGCTAAGAAAATGTTCGTAGAAGTGAAAGTTCATGCCGCAGCGAGTGTAAAGGTCATACTGCAAGGGTGTAAGGGTGTACACTAAAGCAATGTGGACTTCCAAAGAAAGAACTCTATACCACGGCTAGAAGGTTGTTCCAGAACAACGAAAAAGCTTTGTTTTTGCAGAGACAAATAGCCTATTCGGTTTCGCGGGTGGATACGCTTTATCTCTATGAGACTGGCTGTGATTCGATAACCACGAAATCTTTTTAGGAATCTTAAGGGGATGGATGCAACTATATTGATGCATTGCAATCTGATTTTAAGGAGAGATGGAAGATTGCCTCAGGCATTCACGCTTTTATCAGCGTATTCTGGTGTATGATGTGTAGAACCAAAAAAAAAAAAAAATTAATGATGAAGCAAATTCCATTTATTTACTGCAGTGGACAATTAAAAATTCTCCTTCTTCACTTTTCGTTTCGAAATGCTTTTTCTAGAGGGAGTGGAATAATACGTATTGGTCATAAATGTGTTTACTGACCGATTTTGCCGCGACCAATGATCGCTAAATTTCAGGAAAAAGGAACGATCGGAAGCAACACCATCTGACTCATCAAGTTTCATCAAGTTTTAATCATCTTCTTTTTCCAATTAGATTTAACGGGCACTCTCTGTTCGTTCCTCTCGACTTCCCTTCCGCTAATACTTCCTCAGACATTCTTAGAGGTGCTACATAAATCTGTGACAGTGGCTCTGAGAGTGGCACTATGTCCCACATCTTTGTGGGGAACAAGTCGAGAATCGAAACTGTAAGCGATCATCGAGTGCGGCTCGTAGAATAAAAGTATTATGTGACCAACCTGTTTCTACATTTGCAGCAAAGAACAATTTCTTTGCGTACATAAGTGCAATTGAACTGTCGGTAGTGTGATATAAGTTAAGTTCGAACTAATCTCAATTAATGACGTGAGCGAATGCTTTCTATTCAGCAATGCCACCGTATATTCAAGTAAAGCTTTCAAAGTTTCTCCTGCCCAATCCTATGATAAACGATGCAGCATTTGTCGTGATATCTTCGAAGCTTTCCAACTGATTGTGCAAAACGAATACAGCAACATTTATGTGCAAAAAAAAAAACGAATACATGCGTGCCACAAAATGTACCATGAAAATGTACCATCAAAAAGCCATAAGCATGAAAATCTTTTCGTTGAAACATCAAAGGTTTCGACTGAATCGAAGCAAAATTTACAGAAATTTCCTTTGAACTTTTCGAATACTCAACGATTGATTTATTTCCGCACAAATGGCTCTCGTATTGATGATAAAATAATACAATATAAAGGCAGACTATACAAACAAAGTGTGCAAGCGAAAGAGTGTTCGCCGGCAAATATAATTATTCCTGCACAAATTAAAGTAGCGAATGATATTTAATATTGCAACAAATCCGACCATAACGTTTTGTGCCTTCTATGAGGAACGACAGCAGAGGGTGAATAGGATGATAATTAAAGCACAATTAACCGAGATTATTCATTTGCAAAATTGTTTTTGGCCAATGAATTTGATGAGCATCCACAATTTGAAAATAGCGTTCTTTTCAATTATCGTAAGGCAACACTGACCACTCACTATAAAGCAGTCTCTTATTTTATTGGCGATGAGCACTCATAATCCAAGAGTCCCTTATTCTAACAGCCGTTAGGCAGCATACTGCTCACTCATTCTTTTGACCGTTGTTTCATCATCTTTTTCTTTTCCATTCAATAAAAGGCGAAAACTATTCAATCGAATGGAAGTTCTGAAAGATGGGAACGTTTACTCAATAACGGTCTTTGAATATTACAACTACATCAATACAAATATCTCTGAAAGCGAAATCAGCACTCTCCAATGCAATATTGGAAAGAGATTATTGGTTTTGCTGTTGATATTTGTGCAGCAAACGTTTCTTTTACTAAGCCGATGCTCAGTCGTCACAAATGAAACAGTCGGAAAGAAAATATTTGCTAGAGAATCGCAGTGATCATACGGAACGATAAGATTGGAGTGTAGGATCGGAACGATTTAGAAGGAGAATATATATTGAAATATTGAAGTGAATGAACTTGAGAGAATATCTTCAAATGTCATGGTCGGATTATAGCAATACACTTTGCACTGACAAACGAAGTGATAGAACCGACTAGCTGCGTAGTAGAATAACATGAGCTTGAAAACACATATAAATAAATAAAAATAAACGAAATTTCGCATTCGGTTGATGCAGTATTTTCCTTTTTGATCAATTCGTCAACTAATTCAGCATAAGGATCACCTCCATAACTGAAAGGAATTTCTACGGAAGACTTTATATGAAGAATATTTCTCAGTTCAATAAAAAGAAACAACGAAAACGTTTCACAAGAAAGTGGAATAAACAAACAAAAAAAAAGATGCATAAATATATGCAACATACATTTGATAAATATACGAAGCGAAATTTTACATACACATGACGCATCGCATTGAAGTGTAATAACATCACTTAACTTGACATAGGAATTGCATTAAGCGTTATCAGTCGGTGATTAGTTAAATGTATTATGCTGATAAGCTCATATCAGCTTATGTGCAATTTCACAGCGTTTTGCAATATATTAAACTCATTTGCACATGATAACAGCACACAATCAGATGGCTTTCGAACAATAATAAAACATCAATGGACTGTTATGGAAAAGTTTACAGATTTTAGAAATACGCTACGCGGAATATTCTTATTTTCACATTACATATAAAGAGGTCATTGTTTTTCCTCCGTCGAATATCATTCGACAATGCCAATAAAACTTTAAATTAGAAGACGCCAAAGTGCATTCTCATCTTTTAATGTGCCGATAATTGGCGCAAACCGTTCCCTTCAGCGACAAAAAAAATCAAATGAGACAAACAAACATACTCAAAGGTGAATTTTAACGAAAAACCTGATAGTGACTGCAGCAGGGATGGAATTCGCTTTTTCTTCTATGCTTCAATGCTCGCAGATCACAATTTTATAGACAAGTGGAATTTCACAAGGTTTTCTAAAATGAAATTGATCATATTTGTTTCATTTGTTCATCTTTACTGGGATCGATGATTAATTCTCACGAATCTCTATTGTGCCTATTGAAAAGAAAATCCCAACTGCAATGAATATAGGCTGAATAAAGACAGCTAAAAAACTGAAAGAAGAGAATGATCGTTGAGCCTTTCAATTAAAAAGGTCAACAAAGTCGCAGAATCCCGGATAAAACCTCGCTTCCAGAGCTGTGTGGCTTGATGGATCAACAGAATGGTATCACTAAGATAAATGTCCATCACTAGCCATTGTAAATGAGAAAAGTGGGATAACACGCCAAGGGAGCTGACATCATATGGAATTTGCCCTTCAGACCGACTAATTCCATGAATAATGCCTTTAAAATGTTGCACCCTTTACAATGATTGTGTTTTTGAGGTTGATGGGCCAATGCATTGCTAGCGAAAGTCATTCTATGAGGCAAGTTGGCAAAATCGCATAAGAATTACTTATTCTCTAACGCTGTGAGTGAATTGTTCACATAAAGCGCATATGTGCGCAATCTTAGGAGAAGAATGCTCTCGTTTTGCAATCCCTAAAAACGGTTTGCAAAACATGGAGCAGTTGTATAGGCCCGGGAACAGCTTGTAGATAGTTTGCGCCAGCTCCCACCCTCCCCCCCTTCAACTCACACACACACACTTTCATTGCTACTCTCAAGTCGAAGATAAAAAATGAATCGAGTTTTCCAAGAGTCCCTTTTAGGTCTCATCACTTTGAAAAAAATAAATAAATATTTAAAAAAATATCATTTCATCGCATAACAAGACAGATGTCACTACGATGATAAGAAAAAAGAAGAGGAACAGAAGAAAGAAATGAAAAACTTCTAGTGGAGATTACTTACACACTGTTATGTAAAGCGCGATTGTGAAGGAAGGGGAATGATTGAAAGCATAGTACCAAATGAAATGAAGATGCTTTGGATGAGACGAGCAAGGATTTGAAATCAATGAAAATGACGTATAACAAATATAATACAGAGTTAAGCCAATTGAGATAACATTAAGAATAATTAGAGAAAAAACATTATGAATAACAGCGTTGCAAGTGTCGAGAATATTTTGAAATTATGGAAATCTGTGTTTTCAATGTTTTCTGGAAAAATAGTTTATGAGAAAGTGATAATAATAACGAGGGTAACAAAATATCATAAATAGGAAATAAAACTGACAAATTAGCATATGGAAATGCTGAGTCTTTGGTAGCTTAATGTGGACAGCTCATTTACAAAAAAAAAAAAACGAATTAGTGTTATTCTTTGAGCAACAGCCGCAGCAGTATATCGACGCTTGAAGCAATGTGTGCATCTTGCAAAACCTCGGCCATCCAAATGGAACATAAAAACAGCAATGGCATCTGTCGACACATCAATTCAAATAAATAGGAATGGAGGGGTAAATGTTTTCACTTCATCTCTTACCGGGAACATGAGTTCGAAGAAAACAGATGTTAAGTCTTACCTAGAGTACACAGAAGACCAAAGCCCACCATGAGAAGCACTGCCAAAGGGATCGGCATACGCATCGTTGGAAGTAATAACTTACAAATAAAAAGGAAGTAACTTACAAGACTAGGCCCAACTCTGTCACCACTGCTGAGAGCTATTATATTGTTGTTGTTGCTGTTGGTAACTCAAATAACGGCGTTGTTCTTGTTGCTGATTAAGTTGGCGTTGCTGTTGGCTGTAAACCGGCGATTGCTGATTCCCAATACATTGCCCCTGCATATAAGCACCTGCGGTGGCTGGTGCAAACGTTGATACTTGGCCTTGCGTTTGTGCTTGTCGCATATCTTGGTCACATGTGGGTACGATATTTTGTTGGACGACCGAAGTTACCCCCTGATGGATCATCGACGGCGTACTTTGCTCGTGAACAACAGTGCCACCGCGTTGCATAACCGATGCTTGCTCACAGCCTTGTGTACGCTGGAATTCCGCTCTCGTGTTGCTATACCCGACTAAGTTGGGGAATTGTGCTTGCTGCTGTTGCCGATATGGCTGAGCTTGCTGCAAGTGAATACCCGTAGTTGTGTTACGCGAAAAAGCCTGTGCACTGTGTTGATATGGCGGCTGAGATACGGCCTGAGGTAGAACTTGAGGTGTCTGATGTAAAAGCTGTTGTTGCATTTGTTGCTTGTGGTGCTGCTGCGGCTGTTGCAGTTGACGATCGGAGCCGTACTGTGTTTGAGCGATGACGTTCGGTTGACGGACGTTGCCACCACTCATCGTTGCTGTTTGCCTCGATACGCTAGCCATCGAATGTTGCAAAATTGGTTGCGACTGCGCCATGGTCATGCCGAGCTGCATTTGGCTTGGACTGCCGAAAACATTGCTGAATGAATCACTTTGCCCCGAAGGCAGCTGATTCCATGTTGTTTGCGTTAATTTTTGACCACCTTGAACGTTGGGCTGTGATGAACTCTGCTGCATATTGTGTGAACCAGGTAGCTGTTGCTGTTGCTGTTGTTGCTGATAGGACGAGTACCTTTGCAAAGATGAAGTTCCCGCTGGCGAATGCCTGAATGAACCATTGAGTTCAGATATGCCAACTTAAGTTCAGACATATCAGTCATCTTCCATGTAACTTAAAGTCTAAAAAAAATTTAGCATTACAAACATGTTGCAAAATTCTTTGCGCGACAAGTGACAATCCGCATATCGATGACGTCCATTAACCAAGTTCGTTAAATAACTAGCTGTCCGGTTGAAACATAAGACAACCATAACGAACACATCGAGTGATGCAAGTCAGTGCAAAGCTCTTACTGGATGCGACTGTATGGCGATGACGAGGAGGAGATCGTCGGCATCGGTGAACGAATGTTTTGTGGCAGTGGTGAGGCAGGAATCGAGTGGATCGATTGCGGGCTCGCTGTTGCTGGGGTCGATGCCTTCAACAAACGAATGAAAAAGAGCACACATACGAAGCCTGCTAGAGAACATGGTGCCCACTTCTCATCACCCTCCAGAAGCTTTTTTATATACACGGAACAACAAGGACGTCAGTTTAATTTCAACAGACTCCCTAACCAAAGCGGGCTAGTTAGCAATACTAGATTCGAGTCGCTAAACAACTTCCGCCCCAATTCCCATTATATCTTTGGTAGCTGATGTAGCTATAGCGAAGAATCGAGTGTCACACCTGCTGAAACATTGGCGAGCCGTGCTGTGTGCCACCAAAAGGCGTCCCATACATTCTTTGCTGATCACGCGAAGATGGAGAGCTCTACAACAGAGATATTTTGATCGATCGATACCTTTTTAGGTCCCGGAATTAAGACAGAGAAAAGTGTATGAAGATGCACTCCCAAACCCGTTCAGTAATTCAAGGCTTCATTTTTCGCATTTCCGACCAGAAATAATCCCGCAAAGGTCTCATAAGTTTAAGTCACGATTTTTCAAATACCACTGCTCATTCAAACTACAACATTCAAATAGGTTCAATCTTTCGCTAATTTTGTGACTTGCTTTTTTGAAGGTCCGTATGCTCCATAACTTATTCTTTTGAAAATGCGAATATGCATTTCTCAAAACGCTCAAAACGAGGATTCTCCAGGAATACATAACTATTAGGCCAACAGTCTGTGGCATAAACTCTCGCTGCATTAATATCAACCCCACATTCCTAGCTAATTGAAGTTTCCTTAATTAAATGCAAACACTATAGAAGCACAACACAAGTAAAACACTAAACATTTTCGACAAATAAATATACAATAAACTAAAATAAACCGTTGCACCGCATTTCTTATATATTATTGTTTTGAAGCACAAATGAAAAAAGATTCGCCACATTAAAAATGACAAAAATGACCTCGATGACTGCAGCGTATCCGCAACTGGAAGGAGTGGATGGGTTGTGAACACTTTCATGGCTCATTGGTTGCTCAATATTAGCGAAAGTTTGCTGCGGTTGCTGTTGTGACTCAACACCGAAACTCTCATCCTTAAAAAAAGACTTCAAATCACAATGGTGATCCATAATTCATGCAGAAAAAATAAACTTATAGACTCCACACGTTCAAATATTATTGATAATGTCATGTTTTGCCCTCGCAAGGCTGCACACATTGAAACCGTGGCATATACCACCACCCTCCCCTCCCCCTTCCTTCCTAAACGCACAACAACCACATCATAATTTTGTACTTCATATGCAAAATGATGAATATAAAACGATTGGAAATACTGTTGGTGGAATTTCTATAGTTAAAAGAACTGGAAGCATCTGCACGAAACAGACATCTCCAAGTCAAAATAAAGCCTTTTTTGAGAAAGAAATACTGTGAAATAAAGAAGGCATCATCAAAAAAGATCACCTTTCGGTCAACAATATCTGCGCTCTCATCAACGAAATCAAGTGGTGATAAACGCTCAAGAAAGTCGTCAATTTCGTCCTGTCTCTTCTGCTCAGCCTGCAAATTAAAACTATGCATAACCTATTACCACTATTACTATCACTGTCATTCTTATTACTATTACTATCAATACTATCACTGCTATTGCTGCGACCCTTATCAAAACAAATATAGTTATTAGCTGGAAGAAGCAATGAAAAATAAGTGACATGGGACATGAAGGAGAAAAGCTGATGGCATGACTGAAGCTCAACTTTTTCGTTTTGTGTTGGTCCGTTTTGCTAAAAGTATTTCGTTTAGGAAAAAGGAAAAAGAAGAAAAAAGAAGTGTCATTCGATATGGTTCTATTTCGTTTCTTTTATTTATTTACTTATTTGTCGCTCAAAAGCACTAAGAAGGCACACTATCCTGTTGTGCCATATAAACAGACAAAACATTCGTAATGAATATCGTTTCAGTGATAAGGACCGTCATTTTTGGTTTAACAACTATCGAGAGACCGCCTCTTTAAAAAGCAAACCTCCTCGAGTCTTCTGAGCTCGAGCTCACGCTCTCGTTTTTCTTCTTCCTCCCGTTGGGCCTCAAGTCGTCTTTCTTCTTCAAGCTGCGCCTCCAGTCGTCGTTGTTCAGCAGCCTAAAGCTCAAAACAAGATGAGCGAAACCAATTCAACAAAATTAACAAACGTTGAATGCTTCGAAAGCTTTCATTCCACATTTGCACTGGCTAGCACACCAACCGCATGATAAAGAGAAAGAGAGTGTATTGATAAGTGGAAATAATACAACTAGTGGTACAATTCATTCGATTATCGTCACAATATTGCTACCTTGCAGAAACTTATCGCTCACTCTTTAAACAGGCAATTCCCTTATAGAACTATCTTCCCCTTACTCCCTGTTGTGAGGCAGTTAGTAAATATTGGAATCCCGTCTCTGGGAAGATGATGCACGTTAACCTCTTTCAATACAGCACCAACTGGAGACAATCTAAATGGCCGAAGAAATAATAACCATAACGAGAAATGGGTGCTCTATCAACAAACGTCCACATTCAGTGCGAATGAAGATGGCAGGTAGGCAGACTTTGTAAGCGATTTTTAGTGAATTTGATAAATAACGGAAACCTCCTCCTGCCTCCTTCGCTCCTCTTCCAAACGTTCGGCTTCCAACTTTTCCTCCAATAGTCGCCGCCTCTCAGATTCCTGAAGAAATCGCGAATCTAGCAGGCAAAAAATCGTTTATCACGATATGATCTGCTTTTGAATAAATGTTTTCTGAATGAGCTGTGATTTCTGGTTAATATTCAGCTTTGGAAATGACAGAATAGAGCATTTTCTAAAAATCCACTTAATTCCGGATACCTCACGTTCCAGTCGCTTTCTCTCAGCCTCGGCTGCAGCTATTCTTTCGGCTTCTTCTTCTTTAGCAGCTGCTTCCAAACGCTCTGCTTCCTTAAAATAATTTTAAAAAGGCCTTGTCGTCCAACATTCTTACTCAGCAGACAGAGCAGTTATTTGAGATTGCCTCAAGGTTTGTTTCAAGCACTCTGATAGTTAGAGATTAAGCGAAGGTGTGTTTCCCACGAATGGAAAATCCTCTGCCGAAGCTTGAGGGAGTCCTATTCCAAAGAACATGGCATGTGCATGTGTGCACGCAGTAAGCATTATCCACCCGCAGCCATGCGGAAGAATTGTGCGGATAGGAAACACTGGATTGAGCAGAGAAAGCAAGCTTAAAATGGTTAAATGAAAACGCAAAAGGAAAAGATGGTTAGTGCCAAGAGGGATGGAGGAAAATGTGCGAAGAAAACTTATCGCCATAGCAAGAAAATCCAACCTCCATTTCCCACTTTCTAATCGCCTCTTCATCTCGTTTCCTATTTTCAGCCTCTTCACGTTCCTTCTCATCCTTAAGTGTCGTATGTATTTTTAGTGCTATAATTTAATCGAGTATAACAATGCTACGATTATCACCGGTTTACGGCACGATCACGAACAACGGAATGACCCTCCAGTATGGGTCTGCAAATGCAAGCTCATACTTTAGTGACCCTCCACTACCTATACTAAGAAAGAATTCGCATTCCTGCGTCGTCGATGTCATCCCTTCTTCCGCTTCCCATTTGTTATAGACGCTGACAATAACTCACTCTTCGTGAAACACCACATAAAAACAACTTAAAAACGACTAAATCACTGATGACAGCGTACAGTTTTACGTACGAACAACAACACACTACCCACGGGTATAACGTAATATTTATGCGTTCGTTCAATCTCTGCGATTAGCTTCACTACTTGAATGACTAGACTTTTGCATTTCCACAGCTGAAAAGAGCAACTCCTCAAAAAACCAAAATGAATCATCAAACATATTCTGAACTGAGATTTTCGTTCTCCCATAAATTCGTTCTTAAAACGTCACTTCACATTTAAAGAGATTTTCATACCGACTCAGAAGCTCTTACCTGAAGTTTCTTTTGTCGCTCTCGCTCTTTCTCTTCGCGTTCTTTTTCGGCTTTCTGAAAAATCAGCACGATGAGGAAAGATATAAAAATATTGTCCAAAAGGTATTAAATAGGGAATCAGAAAACAATCGGATTTCATATGTGCTCGTTAAGGAGAAAATCGAAACACCTTTAGTTACGTTCAATTTTATTTGTCACTGTTGCTCCCATTGTTGTGCTATGAGTAACGATAAAAATTACCTCTCTTGCGGCCTTTTCCGCCAAAAGTTTCTCGCGTTCCTCGGCTTCACGAGCCAAAATAATCTTTTGGCCAGGTGTTAGTTTTGGATTAAATATTGACTGCTGCGGACGCTCGTTAACCGCCTGAGAAAGAGATGGACGTATATTGGAGAAGAATGCTGGAGTGAAGAAAATTCGAAGCGGAATCGCATAAATGCTGCATTTCAAATAACAATTCATCCTATACATAGATGGCATCGACTTCAGGCTAGGTGGATCCCTTTCACGATATCCGTTTGTACGTTTGCCATAAAAAACAACATTTATGAGTCAGCAGTTATTTGGATGACGTCATCAAAATTAATATCGCATTAAATTTGAAAAAAATAATTGCCACGCAAATGAAAGGGACTATCTTTGAATTCATTGCTGTTTCAAAGAAATCTGAAAATTGTCTCTTAATTTAATATTACTTTCAATACGAACAATTGTTATTTCTCAACGCAAAAGAAAAAAATTAGATAAATACTTGTGTTAACGAAGCCGAATTGCTCCGTCTCAAGTCGGGTGATTCATCGAGTTTTGCTCGTTGTTGTTGAGTTTGCACATCGGCAGTTAAGGTGCGACTTGTTTTCACCTGCAAATTACTCGATGAATCAAATATTTGGACAACAAATAGCTTGAAGAGAATGAAACAATTCATTAGCGTTCTTTAGCGTAAAATGTTCCACTTCACATATCAATATAACTATCAACAGCACAGTACCCATCATGTCGTATCGCAGGTGCAACAACCTGTTAGATATGGGAAAACCTATAAGCGAAGGTTGGTAACTTCGATGGTGCGGAAGAAACGTGAAATATTATGAAATGAAGTGAAAATAACACGAAGTGGTTCGAGAGATAGAGGAACAAATTTCACAGAGAGAGACTCTCTTTTCACAAAACGCTCTGTGATGAAAGAAAAGAAAACCGCTGATTGATCTCAGAAATGAAACATTTGCCTCCAACAGAACACACATACTCGCGAAGATCGTAAGATTTTTGAGAATCTCATGTGCACTTCTGTAGATCAAGCACCACACAACAACATATCACTAGATACGAAGCGGAACTGCCAATTGATAGGGTCTTTCGAGTTAGGCTTGCACCTCAACCGATGAGACAATCAATATACGACTGCTCGTTCATGCAACAAATGACGTCATGCTGTTGCTTATTGCCTAAGAAAAGAGTGATCTCAAGCCCGACATGGATTCTACGAAAATCATAGTGAAATATTTCGACTGCAATATTGGCCAGTTGCCGCTATATTTGAACGACGCGTTGCAAATATGTGAGAAATGCGATTCGCGACGAATAACACAGCTTCGATGGATGTCACTTAGGGTTCTTCTCATGAAAACTTCGATAATATTTTACTTTGTACCTCAACTCTATTATATTAAATACCTCGATTTAATGTGTTTGATACGTAGGGAATTTTTTTGTACGAATGAAAGAACGAATAAATGCCTACGAATAGGAGTAATAAGAGTACGAGGAAATTTCGAAAGAATTTTATATATTTGCAAATTAATTGCTCGCCTCTCGATGATACAACTAAAATGATATTATTTCACGGCAAAATTTATTAACGATTCATCAAAATAAGCGATCATATGATTGTTGCTTTCGATATTTTCACAATTTAAGCGTTGTTAAAAATGTGTCTACATTTGTAAATTTAGTTTAAGAGTCAATGAGCAAGCGATACTTAGAGTCAGCTTGCCATTTAGCATTTGCATTTGTTTATTTTGATGCAAACGAAGGAATAATGAAACCAAATTCCACACAACACCAAATTAGTTTCAGCTTTGCATCACATTCATATTTCAGCGCTCTTAAGAAATTTTTTTATGCGTTTTTCTCCTATTCTTTCCCCCTCTGATAGTTCCTCAAATTCGCTACAACAGATCGCAGAAATCTGAACGAACGTCAGTTTTGCATCGCTCATTAACAACAACAAATTAAACACAAATTTTCTCGATGTTACATTGCAATTATTGCAGTTAAACGGCACAATTAATTAGCAACATAAATGTCGGATTTCAAGCAACATAAAAGACTCAACAATCAACTGTGGTGATGCTTAGAAATTATTCCGTTGAGATAGAACAATAACTTCCGATGTGAACATTTTGCTGAAAGTGTTCAATTCGGTTAAACTTGTAACATCACATAACATTGGTCGATCCCTTCTTTACTTCTTTCACGACGAGTAAAGAGCGTCGCAAAAGAGTGGCTCAAGTATTGTTTACCTCAATTGACCGCTGATCATATGCTGCGTCAACACGTTTTCCTATTCACAAATTCCCCTACAAGTCATTATGTCAAGATCGTTAAAATCTACAAGAATATTTTGTGCTGCATCTGATAAATCCATATCAAAGTTGGTCATTTTACCTGTCATACTGCCAGCAGGGCTACAACCAATGTTCGGGTGGAAACAGCATAGCTGTTAGTAGCCAGAGATGACAGATGCCAAGGCACAGCCCTCTCCACTTCTTCGCTTCCCTCCCTTCCCCTTGTAAATAAATAAAATCCGAGCAAAATTTCAGGCATGTATCTACAGAACGTATCCTCGTCAGCAGAAAACAAGCGACAGTCACACTTTGGCTGATAACTGCATTAATGATTCAAGTCGATGAGCATCACGTGCGGGTACCAACTAAAGCTGAGTCCTCAGCTCACGACTATTTGTGCTGTCTCAGTTCTCCTCTGTAGCAAAGATAGATCAACGTAGAATACTTATTTTGTACTCTCAATAAAAAAAAAACAACGTCCACAACAATCAGCAAAACTCGAGGGGACATCAACAAAACACCAAGTGCTGAGTCACCTATATCCGAACCAAAAGAAACAAAAATCAAAACCTTGCCATCCAGAAAGGGCATACACTCATACGTCCCTCGAGATGGTGTAAACAAGGCAAACGAAATGTTCTCACAAGCATAAGCAAATGATGAAAACGCAAATGGCAGCATTAAGCAATAAATCCAATCAATGGAGGCAATCGACACGAAGAGACCATCAAAAATTTGAGTATAAAATATAATTTGAGACCGTAAATCATCGAGACGAAATGTTAGCTAAATATATCGTCGAGGAGAAGGCACAACTAATGTTCACTGCAATCGCTTTTCGGAAGATAGATGCCGTTTGGCTTATATGAACGATGCCGCCGCAAATCTAATATAAACGCTTTGTTGCCACTATTCATCGGTATGCAGAACAAATGGTGCTTCTAATTCCTATACAATAGGGGAGCTCCTTTTGCGAAATCATTGAGCAACTACTAGAATATCATCGGAGCGCTCAGTACCCTTCCACTTTGGCAAAAAAAGTAGATGGTAGTGTCTCAAAAACGAAATAGCAATGAAATCATAAAAACTCACTAAGTTTGAAGTGTTCAAATATTGAAAATCAATGGAAAGCGGCCATGAAGCTGAATCAAAGCCATTCTAAGCCATCTGATTGTGAGCACAGTTCAAACGATGAGGTATTTGTAACTCGATCGAACATAATCAAACAGCAAATAAACTAATCGATAATGTAGATGAAACGAATGAACGAATGCAGCGAAGCACATTTCCTATTCAAGAACTGTTCACTAAACTATTCACCGCAAACAATTTCGTTCGAGAACTCAAGACTTCGCAGTGAAGTAATGAGCGTATTAGACTCAATTATGACCTATCCATTCTCATATATACGCAACGACTGAGTGGTCATCATCCACCTTTATTAAATGACCATCTAGTAATATGGCAAATATTTGCTCAAGTTTGTTTTCTTCCTCGCATATTGACAGTGATACCTATAGAAAGGTCTATTCACACAACGAGATGTTGCTCAAAGTTAAGGCGGCAACGAAAAGTAGAAACGAAACAAAAGAATCGTCTTACGTGAGAAAGCAGACAATAGTGAAAGGGATTTAAAAATGATTCTTGAGATTATCCAGCAGCGTTCTTCTCGAAGCTTGCAATGATCAAGCATAATCTCAGTGAAAATATCCCACATAAGAGTTCAGTAGTGTCCTCTCCGGGACAATGAGCACGTTCGGAGCCAAAGAATGGCAATCACATCTACAACTGCCATTTGCCTATTCAAATGTCCCTCAGGGCGGTCCTTCTCCTCGCGACTGACAGTCCACAACGATACGACAACTAAGCATACACCCATATCAGCCAATATAGCTGCGATCAAAAAACGGGATATTAAACTGAAACCTTACGAAACATTTCGGAGAACAACGGAAAAATTTCATAAACTTTAGGTGCTCGTTGCAATCATATTTTTTTAGACATAGAGCAAAAAAAATTGACACCCCGCTACTTAGCACTAAGTGTATGACAGTCATCACCTCCCATCCCTTCGTGAAATCCCCTCTTCCGGATAACGAAGTGCCTCCTGCTGGAACTCAAAAAAAGTCTTTCGGCACTGCATTAAGCCGGTTAAAATCAATCGTTTTCATCGCCGCAGGAACATCGGGATGCTGACCTCATGGAAGATATCCGATACAACTAAAAATCGCACACAGAGTTGTCGCACTGTTCGGGTGATCCCTTCCACTGGCCACAGCTGCATCAGGCGACGCCCATATTCCACATGACAGTACGAGACAGGAGTTGAGCATCTAACTGCTTTCACAACTCATTCTTGTGAAATTAACACGACTGAAACCGTATGGGGTGTTTCTCAACGATCAAGGAATATGTGCGAACATTAAGGACGAAAACAGAAGAGATGAAAGAATGGCAAACAAAAAAGAATGCAGTCTTTGAGGAGAAAACGCAAGCCGTAACTTATGAACGATAAAGGATCGAATCGAGGTAATTAACAAAATCAGAATGCTTCGCAGAATGCACTTCATTCGCAACGACTCTAGAAAACATCTTGGCACAACAACCTCAAAACAGCAGTCTCAGCAACTCGTTCGGCCTTGACAAAAAGAAGTTCTGCATGCCGCACCTCGTTTGGTTTGAAAAACTAAATGGCGTATCAACAGCCATGTGTTTAGTTCTTGATCGGCCCCTCCTCCCTCTATTCTCCCCCCCCCCCTCTCATACCAGTCTTTTCTCAATAAATATTGGTTCAGGTCATTTCTCACAAAGCATTATTAATGCTGCAGCAAGTGGCTGCAAATAAACTATGACCCGTAAACAAAGAAACGACCTAAAGAGACACAACGACGCGCACCTCACTAACGAAGTGTTGAAAGCGTTAACTGCAAACAGAGTGCACACAGCGGCAATGCAACGAAATACCTCAGAAACTCCATAAAAACAAATCAAGGCGCTCGATGACGACGTTCAAAAACAACGAATGCTCTGCAATGCACGTCAATCAATCAAAGTTTAAAGATCGCATGCCTGAATTTCGCCCACATTGCTGGCGGCAGTCGGGTGGGAATTATTCTGCGCGAGTAGCTCAGCACCAACATCACCGTGCGATCGAACGCCAGCCTGACCCTGTCGAGAGAAATGGTCAGCTATATTCGCACGAGCGCAAGTCCAATCGATACAAATGTCTCATTCAGTACAACACAATAATGCTCCAAACTCCCCGATAAAGGGTTAACTACCATTCGAAGTGGGATATCTTCGAAGACACATTTTTACAACTAAACCAATATAATCAGTTATTTGCATTTGTTTGAACCGTCTAGAATGAGCAACATCCTCATCGTAAAAAAACAGCTGATACATAAATTAAGTAGCGAAACGAACATCAAGATATGAAGACAAGTTTATCAACACACAAGGAAAATATGACCTACCGTGTCTGGATTTTTCAAGGCAGTCTCTGTAGCGATAGCAGCTTTCGTAGACTTAGAAATTTCCCCTTCGGTTTTCTTCTGAGGCGCACTTGATGATACCTTCGATTCTGATTGTGCTTTGTGCGAATCCGCGTTAGATGAAGGAGTAGTGACACGATGCATAGTGCTGCTGCTTGAGGGATTACTGAAAACTAGTATCTATTGCAATAGAATAACATTTTCACAGCTTCTGCATCTAGAAACGTGCTTGGAGTCCACTATTCAAAATAGGAAAAAAGGCTATTGAAACAAGAAAACACAAATATAAACGCCTGAATAAGTTGGCAATAGACATCTATCAATGCTCGAAGAAACATGAAAAAAACAAAGACAGTCGCGGCCTTTCGATCATGAATAGGCAGTTAGTTAAAGCGCTGCACTAATTTGCTCTCTCTCCTTTGGCAATTGCAAATCCTCAGCGAATAGTTGTAGGCTTGCAATAATCTACCTTTCACCTAACTACAGTCTCGTATGAATTCCACTAGCAATCCCTTCGTTTCCAACTGACTACAGTCTATAAAGCTCATTTAAATATGTCGAAAAACGATAACTCGTTAGTGTCACGAAACAATCAGCCCACATATCACCAAATCATAATGTTATTAACGAATGACCCTTGCAAAATTCCGACTTCGCTACTTCAACGTAGTGCAAGGGTGGCAGCAGGTCAAGAAGGCTATGCCGGTGGAGCTTCGTGCTCTGTCAGGTCTTACCAAGCTGGACAGGCTTCTTGTGGGTACCAGGGTGATGATTACGCATCTGATTTCTAAGGGCCAACCCGACTGAAGCGAAGCGGTGAAAAGGCCTGCTCGCCTGGCCAGCAGGGTGGTGTCACTTATTGGCTACAACAATGCAAGACCACGGGTCTTAGCACCCTAATGGAAGCGCATCGTGACCGGCAGCGTCATCGACGCTCGATAGTCCGGTCAATCAAGTGATCAAGTGATTAACGAATGAAACTGCCGTATTTGTTTATCAGTAGCTTATCAAGCTATATTAATTTTTATGTGTTATAATTAAAACAACGTTATCAACGAAATGATATTATAAAACATCATAAAAATCTAACGATTGCGATTCCTTTTATGCATAAATGTGCTAGTGTCGTAATCAAATCAGCATAACTACAACAACACTGCAATTGAGTTCATTTCCGCTTTCATTCTACAATGACGTAAATAAAAAGCAAATAAATTTGCATATAATTTACCCTTTCTNGTATAATTTACCTTTTCTTGTTATCAGTGCCGTTTCCCTTTATGAGTGCGATTGTTCGAGAGCACGTCCGCAGTTGTCCACGATCCGGTGCCAAACGCAGTATTTCAGCGACTAGCTCCCTAAAATTCCTCAGCATCCATGAATACAATCCAAAAAACTCCTTACTTAGATCAATACGCAACTACCAAACCAATCTATCGCATCACCAAAAATGGGACACANGCACAACCTCTTAGAAACACCATTAGAAACCTCGTTGACTAGTATCCCGTAAGGAACTCAGATAGTTAAACTAGAATTTTGGCAGCGTAAAATGACGAGATGGATGGAAATGGAATCCCAAGCGATGTCACTTTACAAAAACCCACAGCGCGATATTACATGTGGGAATGAAAAAACGACAGCACGCCCTAACTTATCGCCACCTCAATTCATTTTTCTGAATCAAATGATGGCACGCTACTGCTTGAGGGCCCCTAGACCCAAACTCAGACTTCAAGCAGCAGCAACATAATCTGCAGTGCATATGCAAATTACGACGAAGTATAAATCAGTATAACTTCAAAATTTAAACGAAGCGCAACCATCCTGACAGTTGAAAAACAACGAAGATTTATGTCAAATGCTTTCAAGATACCTTCTAAATATTCTTCAAAAGGAGCCAACGCAAGTTCAACACGTTCAACTTCATTTAGTGATCATCTTTATAGCAAGCCATAGAAATTTCATTCCAATTCACCAAATTCCAATTGCGCGGTGATGACCGTCAGTGCAGATGAACAAACAACGGCTTCCACTTGACCAACACTGAGATTAGGAGCTGTTTCATATCGCATGTAACGAGTTAAGAATGCAACATACTCAACCTAATCACGATGTGTCTATCATCTTTCTCTCAGACTTTGTTTTTAAAAACAACAACAACAACAGAAAAAAAAGTGAAAACCAACTCGAACGATATGCGTCCTTTGAAAGAGGGAAGGATGTTGCCGAATAAATACTGCACCACGGTCGGATAAATATCTCCAACGCTTGTACATTGCATCTCGAGATTAAAGAATAAAACCGTGACAAGCTGCTTCAGCGATGAACTAAGAGAACGAAAAACATCTTAATCATATAGGTGAGGACTTCAGCAATACTCTGACGATATACGAGTATCCAAATATGTGACAGAAGGGGAACAAAGCGAATATACAGGGTTTCTCCAACAAAGCAAAAACGCTTCTCCTTCGATGGGATAGCGCGAATGTCTCATCGGCATTAAACTTGGTTTCTCACATAATCCTTGCAAAACCAGATCAGCAATGCCAACGTCACAGTGACAGGCAAGTAATAAACTGTTTTCACCGCAGTGCAACAGAAACAGTTCAATTAAATTACAGCCGATAATAAAAATTCCTCACTGCAGGAAAAAGTTTTCGACAGTAAATCCACTCATCGCTGTCTGCATACTCTCAAATCGGTCTAGCTTGAATCAATTCATTACTTCATAATCACCTCTTATTTATTTCACTACTCAGAGATTACCCCTACAACTAAATAACTTTAACCTAACAAATACAGCTCATTGATTCTGTAACAACCACAGAATGCGAACAAATTTCCACCACAACAGAAAACTTGGCGGTGATTATGAAAAAACATCAAAAGTACCGAAGTCTCTCCGTCCATCGAAAACGTTTCGGTGGTACAGGCAATCCATCACGTTCAGCTCTGAAACAACGAATTCACAAACGTACAATAAAGTTCGGTATGACCATCCTTTCGCAGTAGCACTGCCTTCTCCTAAGAGCCATTCAAGTATTACAATACTCTCAGAAATAATAGCCCTCGCGACGCCACAACAAGATGAACGATCTCTGAATTTATTAAATTATGAGAACATCACAAGCGGATCCCAATAGAAAAAATGGATAACCCATTGAATAACTTAAAAGTAAGGAATATCTCTCTTATTATACTGACTTAATTATTAGCGATAATCAAGTCATTGCCGTTTCAGCTATCCTCTGCCATCACCATGCTCAGTGCTAGGTTAGAGTGATTAGCGATACGTCGCAGCATTCAGAATTAGCCACTTTTAACCTCATTTTAGTCATTTTCATAAGCCAATTGACAGAATCAATCTTTTCACTCGAGTCCTGCCCTTCCTTTTCAAATGTTCTGCAAACACTGAGCAACGGTTTTCAACATACGAACACACTCTCTCTCCCGATACCTTTATTAGCTAACGGAAAAGAAAGTTCAACGCTGCACAATGGATATCGATTTAACACGTAAACAGATAGCAATATCTCACCTCTTCTTTTCGTTCTCGTATTCACTGTCTGAATAGGAAATCGCGACTCCGATTGCTGAAAACTACTGCATACAGCAGACGGCAAATAATAATGAATCACAGGCAAATACAGCCATCGACTCTTTTCGATTTTTCCTTTCCACTCCCCACTCCTCCATCCACTTCCTCATAAGTGTACGCATATATCTGTGAGTGGAAACCCATCTGTGAAGAGTGTGGGAATCAGCTGGCACCTAAGGGATTACCCTCTGCCATAACTTCCAACCTAAAGTATCCTGGAAACGACTTTCCAAGCAGTCTACATCCAAACTGACAATGAAAATGGGATACGAAATGTCCAAAGAGCAAGATTTTCCTAAAATACGGCATAACTAGGAAGCGCCAAGGAAAACTATCCTCAATGAAATGCACTCAATAAACAATACAAGCACTGCATAACTTCTCATGTTGTTAGCTCTTCCTTCCTCACATTTACAAAACAATTGATATTTCTTCTATGGACGATATAAACGAACGGTTGATACAACGATTCTCAATATGCCCCATTTCCCCTTTCCCTTTCTTCCCACCTCGACCTCTCAAAATTACTTCATGAGTATTTGTGACATTAATAGAACATTTCACAAATGTTTTCGAGACACAAACCATTAAGAAGCGCTTCAGTAGCTTTTTTAATAGCAGCCAAAGCTTGCGCGACCTTCTCTTCGGTTACTGCGGATGTTTTCGCTTTCTCCGTCTGAAATCGAACGGTGTTTAGCATTGTGAGAACATTTATCAGCGTCATTATGCAGAAAATCCGCTCAGGAAAAGGAACGCTAAACAAGAAAACGAATCTATTCCAGATAAGTAATCTCATCACTCATCAATATTCAGTGACGAATCAGTTTGAGATAGGCGGACAGCATCTAGGTGGAAGTGAAGAGAGGCTAGAGCACAAGTTTTACGTTGCCGGATCAGAAAAAACTAGAAAAACAACTGCTGAATTCTCTTATGACCACAGGCAGAGATACCTTCGATAGGAGGGAAGAGACTCATATGGGGAGAGAGGGTGTGGGACGACAGCTTAACCAACAAGAATGCCTGAAATCCTTTGCAGAACACTTGGTGATTGTTGAATTTTGCAAAGAATTCAATGTAAATTTCCAGGAAAGTTTTATTAATCCCCTCTCACAAAAAATGCACAAAAGACAATTTGAGGAGAACGTTCTTAAACTAAAATTCAACAAAAAAATTCGGATTTTTTGTAAGAGGATGAGACTTTGAACTTCTTCACTGCTACAGCCTATTATTCAGAACTTCGCAACATTTTTGCTATCAATTAAAAAGTGGTGTTGCGGAAAAGCACTTTAACAAATCAATTTCATCCATTTGAAGCATTTGGAAAAGCTTTCAGGAAACATTTTTCGCAAAAGATTGCTGTTCGGCCAGATTTTGAGAGAAGGACAAGCGGATCCTCAGAAAAAATTTTGAAAAAAGCCTGTGGTTTGGCCCTCAAGGCCAGCGAGAGGTTCATAGAAAATCGCGTCTTCCCAATTTTTCTCTTCATCGCTACGATTTTGACAGTCTAGCAACTAGCACAATCAATCCATACGTCACCGTTCAAAGAACTGACCTGGTCAGCTGCACGTGCCACAGTTTGTTTGCCTGGCGTACTCGCTGCTGTTGTTGATGAGGATGTAGACGATGCTGCAGTGGTTGTCACTGTTGGCACTGTTGTTGACTAAAAAACGTGAAATAAAGATGCGCACATTAGCAAAAAATTCACGCAGTCCCGATCAAAATCGTAATAAAAAAAAAAGGGAAAACATCCTCCTCGAAACTTCAGACCAGCTGTGAAGCTTCTAGTTATTTTACCCGTAGCTGCGCTTCATTAGGTGATGCCTCTGATAAGGGACTCAAAAGTACGGCTATTTCCTAGGCATTCTAATCTCGAGATGTGCTGACCTCTCGCTGCTCATCACTGACGATGAGTGACCCATTCATTCAAATAATACCTTCCAATGCCTTCGTCATTACTCGAAGGAAGATGCTGCACTGCAATACACTTAAGAAATATTGAATTCACATGCGGCATATACGCTTCTTTAAAGACAATGCGCTCGAAGCTCATTGGAAATATGGACGCCTCCTGTTGAGAAAGACGAAAACTCCTATTGCTTTTCATGTGATAATGATGCAAACAAAAGCTACTGAAGACAGTACTTAAATTTGCGTCTTAAGAAATTGTGAGGCAAATTCCTCCTCAAATTGGGCTAAAAGGAGACATATGAGGGCAATTATTCACTATGCTGACCCATTGCTAGTGGTAAAACAAACAAGACATGGAAAGATATTCAGTGTACAATACCCTTCGATTTTGCAACATATGCAGCAAAACATGATGAAGAAACGCAGCTCTACCTCTTCAGATGCTAAATTAATAGAGGAAATTGCAGAAGGTGAAACAAATTTCTTGTCCAACTCCTCCTTAAGAATGTTTCTATCTCAGTCAAGCGATACGATAACGTTACCTTCTGCTTAACGCCATCATTTCGAACCATTGCCTTTTCCACTTTCGAAGGATTAATCACCGATAATGAAGCCATTCGTTCGGCCATCGTGGAAGGCATCTTCACAAAATAGAGAAACATTAAATGCAATGCAAACAAAACGTCTACTTCGCATGAAAAACAAACTCCATTGAACCGAAAAGTGCCGACGATTATTTTTAGTTGTCTGCACGTGTGAACGACAATATTACCTCTTTTCCCCTCCCAAATAGACTATGAAAAACACTCTGAAAATAATCGCCGTCGCAGTGCGGCGATGCTCTCACTCAAAAACAAACTAGATCGAAAGCAAGTGTCTACAACGGAGTTTTTATGCGAAATCATGAAAGATGAACGATGCTGTATATCTCGTCACCAATATCGCAGCTGTTTGTTGGCTAATTCTCACAATTTGTAGCAGTCTTCCATCGGTGATTTCTTGTGCACAAATTTTGCAATTACTTATGTTCGACTTATACAGCTCAAGTTAGCAAGCAAGAAATTAACACACAAACACACATATGCAGTGATTCTTTAAAAAAAAAAAATGTTCCACTGAAATGTGAATTTTCAACGATAATAATAAAACACAACTATAATAACGACTCTTCAGCGTTAATATCGCAACATTTTATACTGCGCTAATAACGCTGAACAAAAATAACTCTTTAAAACATTCTCAGGTAGCTCAGATAGAAATTAGCCGCTCGAACTTGAAAGCCTCTCTTACCAATCTCGAAGCGGATGGCGCGGAAACCGGCGTTGAAGGATAAACTTTCTTTTGCTTCACAACACCCCCTTTCGCGGATGTTGACATATGTCGCTTTTGTGGATTTGGCGTCTGTTGCGGTGCTACCACGGATAACCTTCAACAGCCACAGCTTTATCAATAGAAAGATGCAACATGAAGATTCTAATCGTTCGCACTTAAACCTCATAATCAACCAACTAACAAAACATATGCATCCTTCGAATTCCACCTCAGCAGGCGCCGCCGTATGTTAGTGCAGCTTTGTAGTGAACAAATGAACGGAACAGTGACCCTCGCATCAAAAGACGCCAGCTGGCTAAAAACAGACAACCAGCCATAGGCTGTGTTTACCAAATCCAACACATCTTTCCTACGTATTACACATGCAATAGACTTCGGCACTTATTTCAAAGCAGATTGAAGGCCAGACTTTCTCTCTATCGTTCTCTCTGCCATATAAACTCAAGTCAAGCATAAATCCACGCCTCTCATCTGCCTTCTCACCCAACCTGCCTTACACCATCAACTCCCCCTTCCCTCGCCTCCACTCTCCCAACATTTCCCGGCACCTCCATTCCCATCCATCATTTATGGTGACATTTTTACTACCACCACCAGAATCCCCAATTCCTTTCTCAAAGAGCTGTAGCAGATTGCTCTTAGGTCACCCAACTGTCTACCAGATATGAGACGATGCATAAAACGGACTGCTCATATCTCGCTTTAGTCTTGGAAAGAAGCACAGGAAATGGCTTACCACAATAACTTTTAGCAAAGAAAAAGCAAGAAAAGGAAGCTCACTTGGCCAAATTGTTGAGAGCGAGCTGGTATTGCGCAAGCACTTCAGAATGTTGATTGGCAGCTAGCACGGCTGCGTTCATCTGCAAGGCAGCGAGACTAGCAGCCAAGTTTTGTTGCTGAGAATCACCCTGTGCCTGTTGCTGCTGCTGAATCAGTGCCGTCAAAAGTTGCAGTATCTGAGGGTTAGTCGAACCCAGCGATGCGAGAGGATTCTGTGGTGATGACTTCGCTGTCGCGGACGGCGTCTTCAATAAAGAGCCCTGCAATCATGCTTCCACTTATAAACAATCTCGAGCAGAAAAATGCGAAGCGAGCAGAAAAGGTGTCGCTCTCTCAATCACATAAAAATGCAAGCTATAACATCGTAACCATAGCATCATCTTCTGAAGTTGTTCAGATATATTTCTACAAAAAAAAAAAAAAAAAAAAATGAAGGAATGAAGACTTATCGAAAACAACTGCGTTTCTTTTTTTTGTGCCCGAGACTCAATGGCTCTGAGCGACTCTCAGACAATGAGTCAGTTCTGTTATACAAAAACCTCACTAGCTGACCCCAGCCTAAAAACCAGTCAGATGCCGATATCTTCTGACACAATGCTCGCTAAAATCTCACCTGTTTCGAAGTTGCAGGTGATGATTCACCTTTCGTGTTGTTGCCTTGTGTCTTCTGTGATATGATAGGGGTGCCCGAATGTGTCGTTTTTATCTGAGTCAAATTTGTCACGGAAGGAGTGGTGGCTGACGTGTGTGCTGCTTTTGATATTTCTGTGGTCTGAGCTGCAGTCCTCGTTGCACCAGTTGCATTAGCTTTATTTGTCACAACAATTCCTCGGGACACCGCCGCCATCGTCCCATTATTGGGCGGCATCGTCACCTTCTGATGATCTCCATTTGTTGATGCATCGCCCTCCTTCACTGCTCGTTCCAACTCTTTAACGATGTTCTGTGCAACAGCACTCGTTGTTTTTGTGTTGCTCACGTTCGAAGATGTGCCGTTCGTTTCCGACTCTTCCGGTCCCTCAGAAGACGACGAAGACAGTGTGACCATCGCCGATGACCCCGACCTCACACTCGTATTTCCGCTCTCCGCTGTTACCGATTCCTGATTTAAAAAAAAA
>JAARMF010001736.1:0-21214 GCA_022844705.1 Toxascaris leonina
ATGAATTCAGCTTAGCAATAATACACTTTACGGTTGACTACTGACAACGATGTTCGCAAACGCGGTAGGAAGCAGCGTCACTTCGCAAATGCATTATCATCATCATCAAAGTCTGGCATCAATCATGCTTTATCGAAGTGACCATATATAAATACTCTATCAATTAGTACTTGAATGATTATATGACAACATATGATTCAGAAAGAAAGTCTCGTCTCATGAAGCGAAAACCGCACCTCCGAATAATAGCACTCCTCGGCCTCCATGGTGGAAGATGGGCTTTGCCTGAGTAGGCAATAGATTTCATCTGCTGCTATCAAATCTGCTTCCTCTCTTACTGTTGTCCCTGACTACTACGATATCGTCCGCCTACTACGTAAGACGCCATTCTTCACGGATACCTTTATGACTTTCACACCATTTTCCGATCGTTAATGCTGCACTAGATGATCCCAGCCCCTCCTGCTCCCACGTTATTTTTAAACCCTCTGAATCATAAGGACACTACAGAACATTAGCATTTCGCACAAGTGTAAGAAAAGTGAAACAATAGTGCAATTAAAGCTATTAGGCCACCTGTCAGGTGAGGGAGCCACCTAGGTGCTATCGTGGCGTTTAGAGCAAACGAAAACGTGAGTTTTGGAAGTGAGAATACATCAAAAGAAACCGCATCAAGAAAACACTTATCAATGACGAGACAAGGAGAAGGAATGAAATTGGCAGCCCTGATGTTGATCAAATGATTGAAAGCACTCAGTCTAATGCCATTATTGAGAGTGATTACCACAAGTTGTTCAGCAAGCTATCGTTGACTTTGGAGTATTTCCCCTTCATTTCGTTGGAAGCATTTCAAGATTTTAAAAAAAAAATTGAAATTAGCAAAAATCTTCGGTGCAATTTCCAACGGAAAGTCTTCGCAGCGATGTGAAAGTGAATTTCAGCTGATGACTCACAAAAGAAATCACCTAACCAATTGCAATTTTTCCTTCACATACTGCTTTCCATTTGTTGCATTTCATGAGGCAAATTGTTCATACATAATGCATCATAGAATCTCCAAAAACAGACCTACGGAAAATAAAGTAAACGCACTGAAACACATCGAATGCGACAGTGCAAACAAGAAATCTCTCGGAAATTTGTTTGACCTTCCATCATCGATGATTACAAACCCGTCGCTTTCGCAAAAACGTCTGCAATCTCATAAAATTGTTCCAACTAGGAAGTATTGCATCCAAAATGCCGGATTCGATGTTAGCGCTGCTACTTTTTCACATTTCGCTATTTTGTCTACCAAAACATGTGACCTGCTTCGAAGAGCGTGCCATTCGCAACGCAACTCAGAAACGCAGTGTTATTTCCGCATGTTAGTAGTGCTATCCCATAGATGGCAAAAAGTCCTTAAACTAGACTAGACGGCCATCATTTCTATTTCCCCCTCGCTGGTGTGTTCAGTCGACCCCGAGGTATATTGTGACCACTTCATTTGACCAGTAAAAGAGACAGGAAAGATGCCTTTTAAAAGGATGAATGCGTATCTCTAAAGAAAATGACAACCATCCTCAGGGATCATTGCACAAATGTCAGGCGAATGGACGAATGAAATGTGTAAACTGCAGATGGGCGCTTCAACTGCCCAAGTGCATCGAATATGCCATTCCAGCTGGTTAGAAAATAAGAGTCGTTTCTGAGCTATTGTGCACATTTTATGGAATTTAATTGCACTACGTGATGATTCTAATATTTCTATATAAAAATCCAACTAATTTGAACGATACGGCAAACAGAAAAAAAAATATTTGAGCAAATAAAAAAATTTGCAATAGCCGAAATTTTGCATTTAAACACAATGTTGAGTGAAAATTCTTTCGCTCTCGAATGATTGTTGATCCGTTCGCACAATTCAGCAATTTCAACGGTTCGCATCGATGCAAAGGAATTGTTTCAGCAAAAATTTGTGTTTCCCAACGATTCCATAAATGACTTTCGTTCATTTCTTTCGACTCAATCACGAATTTCTCAAAGGTACTCTATTGTCAAAATACAACTCATTTGTTGCTTTACTGAACACTCAGAGAGATTTGCTTGTACATTTCGATGGTGCAATTAATTAATTTAAAAGGAATGCTGAAAAGAGACAATTTTCGTTTTGATTTATAATATTCTAAAAAGCGATGAAAACAGTTATGGCGAATTTTCCAAAAAATATTTCTTTCACAACTTGTTAACTGCTTTCAATATGATGTGAGTGATAGTGTGACATCTAGCTAGTTATATTGTCTAGTAGTAGAGTAGGAATGATTACCACTGTGATGCACAGCACAAACCCACAAAAGTGTCGGTATTCACATCGCATCGAATTTTGTTCAATAACAGAAGAGAAGAGTTAGCACATGAACGAGTTCGGCTAAACATGTAGGAGGGTATTATGTGCAAACATTGTATTCGACACTCATTTGAGAGGCGACAACATTCCCTTCATCCGCCATCAATAATTCGAGTTGATACGCACAATTGATGCAAATCACTCACCAAATTGGTGTCGAGCACACCAAATATTTATTTTAACTTCGAAGTGAATTGCTGGAAATAAAGTTATTTTTTGATTGAATTNATGCCCAAGCATTAGAATTTTTAAATCTCGAAATATAGCGTTATGATATGCTGCTAACGAAATGAACGACACTCATTGCGTGATAAGTGGAGAAGGCTGTCAGAGGAGTTGGCACGATATGTATAGTTCTCTTAATCAGTACCGTTCATCACATCAGTAACTTCTTTAAGCGGCTAATGACCAATGAAGCATATGCATCAGTGTTAGACACTTAAGGCTTTGTGGAAGAGGTGACGATAAAGCAGAGAGTTCCCTTCTTCAAAACTATTTTCCAAATGCATGCTATTGAGACAGTGCAGAAAAAGATTTTCGGGAATGGTCGACAACTTGTAGCGTTGTGTCACCTTTTGTAAGGCAGCTGAAGAAGTTTTTAAAAATCTGAGGTTTTTTTTTTTTTTTGTCTGGGTGTGGTAGAAAAACCATTTCATAGCACACCTCTTAAGGCTAATTTTCACGACTACTGCTCCATCGCAAAAGAAATTACCCTTCCGTAATTTTCGGCAACATCAAGAAACGGAATTGCTTTTAGCATCACCATCACCGAACGATCGACTACGGAGTGATTCATTGCAGGCAAAACCTACGGGACAGTACTGATTCAGGTCCTCGAAATCTGCTTGGCTGAATGCCCCTTGCGCCTTTATAAAAAACTCATCTCCAACCCACGTGGAGAAAAAAGAATTCTTTGTAGAACTGCAACAGCACACTTTTTTTTATCAGATTCATTTCGAGAACGAATGCTTTGCCACATATCTTTCATCGCTTGCTGAGTAGTTGCAGTGTTGGTTGGTCTGACAAGTTCGACTGCAAAAGAGCATATTGTGCGAGCTCCCTTGACAAGACCTCGCTTATTTCAGCAGCTTACAACCCAAAGAGTTCACTTTTGCTGATTTCTACCCTCATCTGTTGAAGGTAATGAGTGGTATTGAAAAGTATTTCGGCCAGCAACATGCCACATTTTCTCGTGCCTATAACATCGTGAAATTCTGTGAGATTCGTGTTTCGCATCAAACGAGGCATTTAAACCGAGGAAGAAACCTGTGAAACGTTTTCGATTTATTTCATCGAGAGCTGCTTCTCGCATGAAGAGAAGGCTTGCCAAGTTCTTTAAGTATGCTTGTGTGTATTTGAGTGTATAATTAACCTGGAGCGACATCACTCAGATATTTACGAAATTGTAAGCACTAAAGTGCATCAGCTTTACGACGTTATTGGCGCAGATAAGCGTGAAGAGGGTTGGCGAGCACAAAGAACGAGTGACACTCAACAATAGCGAAAGAGCACAAATTGCTGTCGCTACATCAGGAAATTATCGCATTCTGAGATGCGTACATCCGCAATTTTGACATGACAATTTCTTGGTACTCCTTCCATCGACACTTTTCTCAGTCCAAAAATCATCAAAAACAGGCAAAGTTTTGTTGCGACGAATCTTAATGCATTGGATTGTTGTGGAAATTCTACGCCAATAAAGTTGTTTGCAGTTCACTTGCAGCTTCGAAATACCTGAAGAGGTGCGCTGTTGTAAAGCTGTCTTCGTAGCTTTATTGTACCTCATCCTGGAGGTGATCACTTCCTTTTAGGCCGGCTAAATGAGAGAGCGTCGTTCTCGATTGCAACACTTTTGCAACACGGAACTATTCAGCCTTTCAGTTATGATGAAATAGCGTTTTTTCTGTGCTTATGTGGGAAAGCGTTTTCAAGAAGTTGATTGAACAAGTACATCGGCTATTTCTTTTTCTCAAAAGCTTAGAAAGCGGTAAGGTGTTGCCGACGAGAGGGTTCATTGAGAACTCTTGTTCAGAATAACATGACATTTGTTCTTTCCCTTTTTTACTAATAACATAATGGACCCAATAAGCAGTAAACTGAGGTCTATATGTTGTCTCGGTGAAGTAACCAAGTTTTAAATCAGATTTTTTCAAATCCTCTTTACAAAGTTGATGTTTTTATTTCCAGTTCCATCTGAAACATTGAGTCATACTATTGAAACCATTGATTTTCAGTGGTGCATACAACATCAGGGCTGCCAACAACAATGACAAAAACAACGACAACAACACAGACACCACCACCACATTATTCGGACGATAATCCCGACTACGAAGAATCACAAACAACAGGTAATTGATATAGAGGAGCATATATAGCACCGAGCTTTCTTAAAGGCTGGGCGATAATGTCCTGCTCACTGTGCTTCCAGATGGGTGATGGATCGTACTTACGACTGAACAAGGAACTTTTTTCGATAGAAAATGCCAAATTTTCTAGTACATTCAAGGATTTGGAAAGTTGACGAGTAATTCAATTTCATTGTTAACGCGATATGTTACAAGTAATTGTTTTAGTCTTGCTTAGACTCAGACGAAAACTCTCGTTTCATGTCTGGCGAGAATATTGTCTGCAGACAATGACAAATCCGCGACCTCTCACCCCCTCCCCCCTCCCCCTCGCCTTCCGATTTTTTAGCCACGGTGGAAGGCAGTGTTATAGATAAAAGCAACTGCGGTGAATGAAACGCATAATTTTTATATGTTGCATCGCACATGTCTAATCCTAAAAAATACCATAAAATCCGAAATTCAAATGAGAGACTAATAAGAAGAAAAATTTTGTGAACGGCACCTGTTGAGATCTGGATTTTGTAGGAGGAAAGGTAGAAGAGAAGGATGAAGCCGAGTTTTAGACTCAGCAGACGGAATCGAGTTTAGGACTCATGGACGGAGACCAATTGGAGGTGGGGAAGGAGGCGAATTTGTGCGGATGCTATATTTGGGAAAAGTTCATTTGAAATTCAAAATAGTTCATACGCATTTGCAAGATCAGGACTTCGGCGTCATATTGATTCCTATCCATTTCCTGTGATCGCCATCATTTTCTTAGGCGGTGTTCCAACAGCAACAGCAACTAGGTCAATTATTTATCGCTCACTACCACGAAATCCCTCTGCTTCTTGCATCTTAATAAACATTTTGAAAGGAACGACAATTTTGATAATAATTTTGATAGCAATTTTACACCCTCGCTCTCTGCTGAAATAATAGGAATGCTGAAGGGCGAGGAGAAGAAAGAGTTGGAAGGAAAGTATGGTATTGTTGAGATTGCAGAACCAGTTGTTGTGCTTGTATCTCAACAGTGCTATGAATTGATCAGTGCTGAACTTTGTGAACCGTGAAGGCTAGTCTGGCACGGCAAAGAGCCTCTTGATTCAGCTAAGCATACAGAGTAGTTTTCAAATTTTAAATCCTATAAAATCCCTCAAAAACGATGTATCGTCTGATAATATTCAGTGCTGTGTGCATACCACCCACTCATTATCATCTGAGCCTCAGGTACAGTTTTTCAGGTTGTTACGTATATTACGCTCGTTTTTTATAGATGATTTAGAGATTAGAAAAAACTCAACTTCTTTAAGGAGCGGAAATGTAATTATCACTCACCAAAATTTGGACCGTAAAATATTGCAAATGTTAATAACATTTCATGCGTAATTTGAAGCCATTTGAAGAGGAGTGATTTTTAAGCGATGGGCAATGAGGATTCCAAAAACGACGAAGATGGAGAAGGCGACGAAGACTATACGGACGGATGGGACTCAATAGAGGAGGAGTATGGCAATGAGGAGGAATTCATGAAGACAGGTTTCACTTAGTTACTTTGAGAATGCGTGCGCTGTGACTGTTGCCGCTTCCGTTCAATTTCATTGGCGAATCAAGTTTCACTGATTCGCTGAGTCATCTTCCTTCTGAATTTTGAAGCGATTCTCATGAGAACCCTCAGTCGGCAAAGACGCAGTGAATTTCCCTTCTGGCCCACAGTTTTAACACCTGAATGTATTGGCAAGACCAAGCTGTTCAAATGTGAGTATGTTGAGGAATGTACGAGAAAGGCACCACAGTGTATGCTTTTTGCAAAGCCATCCATCAAACTAACCGTCTATACAAATACTATGAGACGACAACACATTTCCCTTGAAATTCAGTTGCAGTCTGCCATCTTGCAGTTGAAAATCCATTCTTCGCTTGAACCAGAGGTTTTCGTACAAATTTTGAATCAGTCTGTTGATAGTTTCGTACGTAAAGACAATTTACGTATGAAGCTATCAACAGACTGATTCAAAATTTCTGACGGAAATTTGATATCAATTTCGAAAATTTTGCATTCACATATTGGCCCTGATAAGGTGAAATTCAACTCGACCACTTTCCTTATTGGACTGTTGAAAACTTGAAATTATCTGAAGGCAAGTTTCTGGCAGCACTGCTTGCTACCTTCACAGTACGACTTTGTAGAGTTTTATAAAAAATGTTACAAAATGGTTGAACAAAAAGTGTGTGCTGGACATTCCAATGAAGAACGATTGGGCCGTTCTGAAAATCGCGTTCTCACTCGCTTATGCAGATCCCTTTCTAAAATGCATAATAGCGAAGTCATGCATGTGTGTTATTTATGTGTCGGTTTTTTTTTCGGCAGTCTCAGCTCGTGAAACCTCGACGCTACATCAGGAGGGACAAGATGAGAACTGTGGATGGCATATCTTACCCTGATCTGTTAACTCCAGAATGCGCAGTACATATTTAAAGGAACCGAAATGTTTTGCATTCATTTCGTGCGTGTTGTCGTGCAACCGCAGTTTCAAGACGGATCGTCGTAAATATTACGACCAATACATCGACCCTTCTCTGCGCTGGAAATTGTAGAGGAGAGCAGTTAGAAAATATAGTAGAGTTATTTATTTCAAATTCAAGACAGAGGTAAATATGGCTCATCATGAAAATATTCGTTGATGACAGTATAGATACAAACAGTCGATTAGCCTCTTTTCTTGCGATTTCCTATTCCCCTTTTCTTGGAAAGACCAGGGTGGAATAACTTCTCTTTACGTCGCCTCAAAATTAGGTCATTAAGCTTGGCAGTTGAAGTGAAGACGAGACAAAAGCATGTAACAACGAAACTAACCACAGAACTCAATTGATGAGTTACAAGATCCAAGGCGACCAAAAAAGAAATAAGGGGAACAATCTGGCCATCGTCCCGTACCTGCCAGATTCTAAAGGAAACGGAGAAGCGTAACCGAGAACCTGGCACGATATGCGCTTTTGCACTTGTTCCACTTATTGATGTGCTATTTAACTCCTTAATTAACATCAAGGCATAATTAGATATGTAGAATAATGCTTCGATATGTTAAATGACTCGAGCGCTCATTCAAATTTTCTGTTAAAAAAGTCGTTTCTGCATGGCCTAACTTTTTTAATCGCCTTCAATTTCTTTTCATCTTTGAATGCCTATTCCTTCTTTAGAAGTTGATCCATCTGTGTGGAATGTGGATAGAGGTCATAATTCATAATTATAATCTCGATGGTTCGATTGTTGAAATTATCAAATATGCGGATGAATCTGAATACACACGCAGACATGTTAGAAGAGAAATGATATCACCATGGTGCAATGTTGCAAAACTATTTTGCACAGGAAAACTAAAAAGGATCTTTTGTGAGGCGGAGAAGGGAAGAGGAACGAGGGGGGGGGGGGGGTCACAAGTGGATAAGTTATTGTGCTGCTTAAAATATCAATGTAGTGTACTGTGAAAAGGCTTTTGAGGTAACCGAATTGCAAAAGGATTTGTCAGCTATACACACATGTTCTCAACAAGAATGGAGCGTCACCGAAATCTATTACTCTGTTGTGCCTCACTGAAGTTTCTGCGCAGTTCTCCATTAGTTTCAGCAATAAAAAATGAATTGTTTTCAGAAGATGAGGAAAGTGAAGGGACGAGTAAAGTTAAAGAACAACGTCATTCTGATACCGATATGGTCGGCCACATGGAATCAGATTCCCAAGTACACGAGGAATCGAACGATCCTACAGAAGCACAACGTTTAAATGAGGGCAACTTTAACGATATTGCGAACGACGGTGGATTCTACGAACACGTAACGCCAACAGAATCGGCTCCATTCGATTTCGATTCTAGTCACTATTCCAGTCTGGATGATGACACAAGTCAAAGTGAGCAGATGGTGTTTAGACATAGCAACCCCAAATCATTGGAAAGGAAGCTGGAAACGTCTACGGAACGAAGTCAGGAGTTAATACCGGATGCGGAAGCGGAAGATGACGGATGGATGATGAGCAAACGAAGGCGAGTGGCTAATGAAGGTGCGACGACATTGGTTTCGCAGACCAACTATGCCGCACTACTCCTGTTAGGTGTCTTTGCGTTTTTAAGGTGGGGATTACCACCTGTTTATATGACTTAAATTGGTTATTTGTATTTTTCATCTGTGTGGAAGTTCTTCTCTGACAACATTATAGACTGAGATTCACTAAGGGGTTGAGAATTTGAACAGAAAAAGCAGAAAAACGTTAGGAGAGCCCTCTCGTTGTTCTGCTACCTGTCAGCTGACCGGCATATTAGCTTCTTCTCATAAGCAACAAAAGGCTGATAATGTCAATCATTGAATGTGTAACATCTTGTACTAGTCAACGGTTTGCTGAAACATTATATAATGTTCATCGAAAGGAACGCCTCAGTGATTGCTTGAAATTATTGAGATTTGATTGGCTCTAAGTTTATTTACTCAATGCGATTTGTTATTATGCGTATTCCAAGTAGTTGCTTTCTGTTTATATGCTCGAAATTGCATGATTAATCAGATATTTCAAATTTAAATTGCTCATAATGGGGAATAGTCATTTACTAATAAGTAAAAGTGTCAATGTAGGGGAGAATGACCAGGTGGGACCAATTGATGAAAAATTGGCGTTCTAAGGGCAGCAACTCCGACCTGTATGCAGTCTTGCAGAATGTGTTCAGTAAAGTCAACCCAACAATTAGAGTGGAGATTTTAACCGCCATAACTTAGGAAAAGAACCGGTAACCTGACAATGGAACAAGATAAATTTACAGCTCCCAGGAAATGCAACAAGTTGCACTTATCAAACCGAGTGATTTCACAAATTGTCAACGAATAATGAAATGCGCACAATTATGCGTAAATATTGTAATGCGTATATTTTCAGTGACCCGACCTCTCGTCCACGTTTCCGTAGAAAATCCCTTTCTGGTGATCCAACGCGTGTAAAAAGCGCACTTAACCGTTTGACAAATTAACGCAGATTTTGAGACACTTTCAACTGACCATAAATCATTTCCAAACCGGCCGGTCAGCTTGAATGTTGACATAAAGGTCATCCTACAGTTGTGTTATATGCACTAAATTTTGTAGCTCTAGCTTCATTGGCCAATGAGTCGAAACTTAGGCGGACAGAAAGGCACACACATATATCTGCACATATACGCCGTTGTTACAATGTGCTTTGCAAATGCACAATTTGCATAAGCGCCTAACAATGCGCAAGTAACCTAGCAGATTCCGCTCGATGTGTGTGATGAGTTATTGATTTCGATGCAATGTTTTTGAAATGGTGCCACGAGATATGTCGCAGCAAATAGCTGAAATTTCGTAATTAGCACCCCCCTTCAGCTCTCATAACGCAGCCTGTTGGCAGAACATGCCTCTTACCTGAGGTTTCAGTGTACGAGGTTGAGGCTGCAATTTGATGTATCTAAAATATCGCACATACAAAAAGTTCTGTCTATGTATCTCGACGCATCCTGTGATTTACATACGAACGACTTGTTCAATGAATCGTTTTATTTATTCACTATCCCCTCGTTCATTGAACAATGCACCAATCTTTTGCAGTTATGGCCGTTGTCTGTTTGTTGTTTGCATCAAAGTTTTGCTTAGCTTTGTACTTCTTCAAAACACTTTTATCAATAATCGAATATATTTCTCTCTATTCTTATGAGCACAGAGAACCATTAGAAATAGCTAAATTGTGTGCAAGAAAGAAATGAAGTGATTGATTGTAAAAGGATAATTAGAACAAAAATGCGAATTGAGCACCTTAACGGCAAGACATTGCTGAGCATTTGCTCCGTTCCACAAAACTCAACAAATCGCATGTGCGGTTTGCGGCCTTTCATCGCTATATGCCCGGTGGCACAGCGCCACCTATGCATAATGTATGCAAAATTCTCTCTAAACCGATTATCTCAAACGCGAAAGGTACATCGGATATGAAGGTAAAACATGTTTGTCTATGGCCGAGAGAATTCTGTTTGGCTCTGAGTGATTTTTTTTTTGAGCGCAGTAACGAATCGAAAAAATTCCTGGGAATTCAAGCACTTGTTTGAAGGAAGCACAAAGAGGGCTGAGAAAAGGAATGATGTAGGCGAAAGACGAGTCAACATTCGAATATAAATGCAAAAAAAAAATCAAAAACTTCAGAAATCTCAGCTGATTATGAATAAGCAAACGCAAGAGTTGTCGGGAACAAATTTTTCTGAGTCTCTAGAGGTGATATATTGAGTTAAGTGAATGTCGCTTGCAGATATTGCTAATAATTTCATCTATTTGCTGCTAACAGTCGTAAACAACCAACTTCGTTGTGAATGCCTCGATTATGCAAGAGTGCTTTTTGAATATTTCCATAAGCATGTTTGAGCATATTTTTCGGAAAGTTATTTCATTGATAAGGATTTTCATCGCTTTTACTTGAAGCTTTCAGAAAATCGCTTTATTGATAACAGAAGATTGTAAAAAATATTGTACTGGATGATGTATATGAATGTGGAGAGAGGAAGTATTGAAACTTGCAGTTAAAGGACCGTTTTTCAGCGTCCATTTATTTCTTTCGTTGTTTTCCTGGAATGTTTTGAAAAACGATCTCACTGTAGATTGCCACATTATTAGCGCTCCATTGCTTGCGTATTTATTTTATGTTTGTTCGGCACTTGTTTACAATTGTGCTGATCTGATGGTAAAGACACTGTATCTTTAGGTAACCTTAGATATTAGATCAAGAGCTCAACGGAATTGCTGTTGCATAGTTCCATCGCGAATGCCTAGGTAACCAATGACGTCATCAGTTCACTTTCTAAACAAGTGCCAATCCTTTGCCTAACGATTTGTGATTTGTTGAAAGTTTGCGTCGTTCACGTAGTCGAAGTGTTGATGTTTCAAAATCATTTGTAAATGGCTTCCCACCTGAGTGCTTTGAGATTCATTTTAATCATATGGATTTAGTAACAATCTGATCAATTTGGTGCGGTCATTTGTGGTTATTAATCGATTTATTTGATACAATAACATAAGCACCGTTATTGAGAATATTTTTTTGAAAACCCTCAACGAATTTCCGCACTTTGGTATATATACTTTTGCTTGGTATTGTTATTATTTGCAGGGAGAGAGAACGGAGAGGGAGTTAGCTTCCTGCCAAAAAATACATCTGCGTGAGCGTTGTAGATCTTCTTGGAATTGATGTTTTGATATATCCATTGAAAGGCGCAAGAACTGCAGTGATATATTGATAAAGTCGTTGATGTCGCTGATGACTAAACTGTGCTGTCCACAAAAGGCGCCCAAGGACTTTGACGGAGACCATTGCTATGTCAGACGGGTTTAAAATTTATTGCATCGTTCACAGGCAAGATATCGGAAGTTAAGCTTCTGAGTACAAGTGCGAATCACGAATTGGTTCTAAAGACACCGATCGCCAGCAACAGTTGCTAATGGAGAAAAGCACTGAAAACTGTATTGCGCAACAGCCAACCACATTCAAAGGCAAATGCAAATTGGGCAATACTCACTTAGTTTCTGAATATTTGTGTGAAAATATGTTAACTGCTTGAAATGCATATCGAGTTAGCTTTTCTGACATTATTTCTCAATCTTGGTGAAGAATCAGTCGTTTACGATCGGTGGCGCCTTCGCTTGGCTCTCAGCTCGACGCCGCTGAAGTCGTACGTTTTCTGGAACTTTTCAGTTTGCGCTTTCAGCATGAGTTGTGTGAAAACTTTGCGGTAAAATCTGGTTTGTGTGTGAGCTCCGTCTATCTATGAAAGTCAGCGAGAAAACAGCAGAGCAGAGATGTTTCGTTATGCATCGGTTATGGGAGAATGAATTAAANNNAGTGACGCTAAATGAAGAGGAAATGTTTCACTGAGATAAATCGACTAGCCGCATCAATGTTCACTTGATTTCCGTTCGGTTAGACAAGCATTTTTCTTTCTAATGAGCGACCACTGATTCGCAGCGTCTTCGCTCGTCACTGCTGGGGCCGTTAGCATCGAAAGTCTCAAGTCGAACTGAAGTTGTAGCAGATTCAATTGCGAACATGCAGCAAGGTCGAAACTGTTATAAAGTGTGCTTTTAAGATGAGAACGGCATAAGAAACGCCAATTTGATAAGCAGTGATTTTGCTTAGATGCGCTACGAAATCATCTTTACGGCAGCATCTGATAGCGCGTATGCTTCAGTTCGCCGCAAATATCACAGCAAAAATGCAATAGATTCGGTCGGCAGCTATACCTATACCGAACTACTGGAGTTACTGTTGTATACCTAGATATGCAAGAGCCGTATATATGGACAAGCGGGTCCATAAGTAACCTGAAGATCTCAAAGATACTTGCAATCAGTTTTGCTGTTCTATGGTAATGTGACGCGGAGAGTTTTCGGTGGTGGAAGCGCCGGGGGGAATCTGTCAGTGTAGATGCTCTAACGAAATTTTCAAAGAAGTTAAGAAAATCGGAAAGGCCTGGACAAAAAACCCCCTGAGGAGCAGCTTGTTTTTGAGGTTTCTCAATATCGACCCCCATCATTGCTCATGTCAGAGTGGTCTAATCACCAATACCGCATCAGTAGTAGGTTTAATTGTTATGAACCATATCAGCGTTACTAATGATCACACCACTCATGTTGAGGGTGTTCTGGCTGCGGCGTAGTGGCTTTCATAGCACCACAGCCACGAGAGTTTTGACGAGGTAGCAAACGGTATCAAGAGTGACAGTAACATGTTAAGAGCAATATAAGTATAGCAACCAGACACACGCAACTGTTACGTTCACATTTCTGTCCCCCACCCCCATCTCCCTTCCGCTGATTTCTTCATCAGAAAAATTGAGTTTCAACGACAGTCGGCTTCGTAAATGTAACGATTGATTTCAGAAGCTGATCAGCCAAAATAATTTCGGATTTTTCGGAGGGCCAAAGCATGTATAAGTCGTTCAATCTGCATACTTTAGAAAGAAAACATTGTTATAATGATATTTTTGCTAGCAGCGATGTAATTTTGCAAAATATGCAGTGAATCTGAACTCGGCGGAGAGCGTTTTTACTACGATCCATCTCTTCCATAAAGATTTTCAAGCGTTGTGCTCTCGATATCGATACAGACGAGCACTGCTATCGGCAAACCCAAAGAGACAACAACAACGAAATTATGGATAGCACTACAGCGTTCAACGTAAGCCTGGGTAAGTTTTCTTCCGCATCTGAGCGCAGCCGTAGCCAGTTTCCGTTCCTTTCGTGCTGTCGAGTGGTGAACTTTGTATAATGACACGTTACAGTATTACTGTTTGGAGAATTGATGATGGTGGTTGCAGTGGAAATCAAAGGTAACAAATCCTCTCAGGCAAATGCGAGCCTTGTCCGAGAGGAAGGTTCCGGCGATTGGCCCATCTAATATGGCATCATTAATAGACATCACTTCAAAAATAATGGACGACTGAATGGATGGATTTGATCACTTGGTTGAAGGCTTGCAGGGTGGGCTGAATCGTTTTCCATAAAAACGGACAAGAGTGTTGGATAAAACGGCAGATATTGACTTATTTGGTTAAAAGCGCACAACGGGCAGCAAAAACGTTTCGATTCTGCTGTCTAGATTTTATGAGAGTAGGGCAGACTACTGTAGTATTAAAAGGAGGGTGGCCTTTTTGCGCGTGTTTGTAATAGATATGGATAAAAACTAGCTGATAGAGGGCAAGGAGAAATATGTGGCGAAGCAAAGTGGATGGACTGTTAGCGAGTGCTTTTTTGCTATCTCACCAAACATGCAAATTTGCTTGCTTTCCCAAACAGTTAGGCTGTCTGCTGGATGTGGTTTTATTCTGTAGGGAGGACTGGTTGCCAAGGTTGCTAAACTCAGTTCTACCGACTGAATGATAGTTCGGTGTTGCAACAAGTAGATTAGTGTGCTATAGCGATTGGTACGACGTGCGTTTTTTCACTTGCACTCACCGATTCAACGAGTTGCCTGAATTGCAAGCAATCAATTAAATGTGTGCAACAATGCATCTTTGTTTTAACAAATACAACCATTGTTATAAATCTCTCAGAAAAGATCCGCTTCTATAGAAACCGATCGGTGCAAAACGGAAGTCCCACTTCAATTTTAAAGTGAACGTCAATTTTTTTGGCAACTTTAATTGACGCGTGCTTTCACACTTGATGAAGCACATTGAAGGTCTGTGCTATGACGCATGCCCATCACATATCGCAATTCTAGTGAAGCCATTTCCAAATTGAAATTATTGGATGGACGTGTGAATTTGTAAACTCATGCGCATCGACACGACATTACCACAATACACTTCTCAAATGCAAGTTGTTCGTTGTACAAGCAGAAATTGTACAAATGCTATATAGTGGATTCTTTTGCTTGCTTCAATTGTTTCGTTTCCAGGATGGGTCGAAGGTCAGTTGAGTAAGCTGAGGCGAGGTGCCTTCAAAACACTAGAAATACCAACCCGAAGCGGAGAATTTCTCGATGCAATCGTCAGTTACATTGAATGTCAGTCAGAAGCGCACATCTGAGCCTTTTCAACCTCTTGCTGCTTTCCTTAGACGACTGCCCTATTTTTTTTTCCCTACCGTTCTCGTCCTTAAACCCAGTCTTTCTACTCTATCCTTTAGAAAAAGCAATGCGTGCAAATCTGTTAGCATCATAGAAGCTGTTAATAAGGTAATAGTGGATGTGCAGTACTGCATTATTAACAGAGGTGACGACATTTCGGCTGCTTGATTAAAAACTTCAAACTGCGCAAACCATTAACCGCATATATTGTCGGTTACTGAAATCCAACTCACGCCCTGTTTTTCGTTGTAAATATTTACAATGTTGTTGAAAAGAAACTTAGATTCTGCTTGCGATCCAAATTTTAAGTGTTCGAGGTTGACAGTTGAGTTCTGCACTTATAATGCTTTCAACAATCAACAAGGGACACCCTAAGAAGCATCAGATGAAATCTCTACAGCGGAGAACGGAGCGGAGGAGGAGGGTAACAACGTTCCTAGATTCCAAATGAGCCATCTTATTCCGCTATCTGTAGCCCTCTTAAGACGAAGTTGCTAAGCGTTTGAATTGAGATTATAGCCTGGATCATTCTTTATGTGCAATTGCCGTCAGCTCCATCATTACTTGCCGAATTGCAAGGCAATCTTTCTTTGCACTACAACTCGACCAAGGAACACATTTTCAACCCTCTACCAGGTACCTTTACTTATCATTGAGGTAGTGAAAGCTTTTTTCATGCATACACATTATCACCGATTATGCCTCTCTCTCAAAGGCGCATGAACAAGATAAATTAGGCGTCACAACCACATATTGCACGTCGAAGGAACTCGAGCAATTCTGGGTTGAGTGCAACGGAATGTAATGGAAGTGCAATGGAATATATGTGCTCGATATTCGCATGCAAATGGCAATTGAACAGGCAGACTGTACGCCTTCATTAGAATTCAATTGTGAGGACTCACAATCCAACGGCGAGATTCTTTACAGGCGCAACTGCTATCGCAAGAGTTGGACTAAACAATGTATGCTTTCGAGTGATAGTGATCAAGAGGCACGACCCGGTTGTTATCAAGGTAATCTGATTCACGTGCAGCCTTGGTGCGAGCGCATTTGACTGCAGCTAAGATTGGTCCATCAAGGAGTGGAGGAGTCATGATAGTGCGCTGAGAATGGTGCTACATCGTTGTTCCACTGTCAACTATCACTAAGAGTATTAGGATCCTCTTCTTTGTAGTCAATCCTCCTACACCACCAACACTGACGAAGTGAGGTCCTGCCTTCCAGTCTAATTCCACAGCTGTGTGTGCCAAATGTGTTGAGATAGTAGATAACGAAATGCAGCGACGAACGAAGAATGGAAGCGGCTTTGGTTCAGTAATGAATGCGAATAGTTTCGGTACAGCTGCATTTTCTCTTTGATTCAATGACGACGTTCTGTGTTGCACGCATTGAAACACATAAACTAAGTACGCGGTGGAGGACAAGAAGGGCTGGAAGAGGCGACAAAGGCTGTGAAGACACTGCATCCTACAGTCCGAGTACTTGCTGCAGTGCAGGTGATCTCGGCTTTTTGCGTCTGCGGTGTTATTTCCGATTCGCTTTTTAAATGACTGCACCTAGTGTGCATAGCAGGAACATTGTCAAGAGCGGATTAGGCATCGCCAAACTATTTCGTGTTCATAAGCGCAGCAAGTGGCGATTTGCCTCATGAGTTCCACTCGTACTGGTGAGGTAAGAATCCAAACAATTATATGTGATTTGGTGAGCCCTTTGAACGTATAATGCCAACTGAAGCATCATTTCCTTTGTGATATTTTGAATCCACCTTTTCACGAAATTCTGCTGCTCACATGGCTTCTTTCAAGAAACTCAAATGCGCACTTTTATAAGCCATTTGTATTGTGAAAATGTCGGGAAAGAAATGCTAGGAGCTGTGTTGCATATCACATTTTTCTTGGAGCATTTAATGTGAGTATATTGGGGGTTTAATGATCACTGGCCATAACTTTGTAAGAGAGGGGTTGCAAAAGGGAGGCAAACAATATGGGTGGTTCAGAGGTAGATGCCAACCACATGTCGCATCTAAAGTATAACACACTTTTGAACTTTTTGCCATGGCGACATTCCCAGTTCTTAGCAGGTTAGAAATCTAGAAAATCTTGAGGTCTTCAACGCGACTTTGTATGGAGAAAGCTTGGTTTTCTGTCGTTTTTTCCTTTTAATGCAGTGCAAGTATGTGGCGAATTTGTGCAGAAGTTTGATGAAAAAGGGGACAGGTTCTTTCTGTTGTGGAAGTCCTGCTGTTCCCTTGTGGAGTGGCAATAACGCGTCTACCAGAACGAAGCTGTCCTGAAACTGAGCTTAAGCCTGGCCGATTGAACGGCGTCTTCGAAAGACTTGAAGGCCTCCTGCTTGGATGAAGAGCGAATTAATTTTGATTTGGCAAACTCGCCCGTGGTAGTGGAAAGATGAAGGAGAAGGGGGATGAGGAGATTAAAAGGGTGATTGGAATTAATTAGTTACTGATCATTTAAAACAAATGCTCTTATTCTCTCAGAGACTACCTGATCCATGAGCAGATGAGGGAAACAGTTGCATATATACATAATTATCTAATTGACCCTCCCACTCGTCGACCTGCCTGCTCATTAGCTTGTAAGGTACATATCGCGGCTTTAATAGTACGCAGTGGTACACTGTAGTGCCTCGACTTGCGGCAAAGGAATAAATGTGCCAGCGGTGAGAAGACTGTTCGATTGATTCATCAATTGTAAGACTCATTTTGGTGTTTCGTTTGAACGATGTAGTAGAAGGAGAGCTGCTGCCGCAAGCAAGGACCATATTTTTGCAGGTATTCTTTGTGGATTATGGCAACACTGAAGACGTCGATATTCGGTCACTGCACAGTATGCCACCTCAGCTTTTTGAAATACCCGGCAAGTAAACCGGTGTGCTTGCATTCGTCGAACGAAATAATGAGGCACCCACGAATGTCGGATCCGTTACCAGAAAATTGATGTCGCTAATAAACTGATATCCTCGTAGCGTTTTTGGGATTGAGGCGCTCAGAATAGAGATTATAACCCTCAATTCTTCTTTTTCATGATTTCGCCAATTTATGCAGAGGGCTCCTCGATACAGTCACGCCTGAAAAATCCCTCGCAAGAGATTTCCGAGTGGTGGAATCCATCTTAGCCCTCCTCTTCTTTCTTCTGTCTAAAAAATCCATCTTCGGGAATGATGTCGCCTGCATTCGCTTTTGAAATACGAAAGTCTAATTCTTATGCGTTGGCGGATGTCTTGCAATTCCAGCTCGGTCTAGTCTCGTTTCCTTCAAGAAGACTCGTGGAATCAAACTCCCAATAACTTGTTGCCGAAATGGCGGATCACGACGGAAAACAGGGTTGTTTGTAATGGGCAGAAGTTGGAGGAAAGTAGATGAGATTCAAATATAAAATTTCCGCACTATAGATTTTCATCTTGCAAACTCCTCTCCCTTCTTTTTCCCACTGCCGTGATGTGCACGAGCTCAAAGCAACTCTTCACCCCAAGAAGGTGGCAGTTGTTTTCGTTAAGTCATATTAGATAGTTCCAAGTGGCGGTGGGCTCCCTTACTCAAATCCGTAAGCTTGCAATGAGTCTTTCGGTTACGTGTTATATGTAGGAATCGGAGCCAGTTCAAGAAGAGCAGCACAAAAATATGACGTATTTTCAGCTCAAGCAATTGGTATTCGTCTATATCCGGCTCATTCAGCACAAATAAGCAGTATAACTCTCGCCGAGTATCGTGAATTTCTTCAACACGCGCGCGTTTCTATAAAGATTGGTATATCCACAAGCTCGTTCAAACTCATAAGNTCACCGCTGCCCTAAATTTCTAGTTTTTAGCGAATGTATGGAAGGTGCTAAATAAAGCAATATACTTCCCAACATCCTCCAAGTGACCTACCTCCCTGTCATTTTACCCACAGATATCTTCCTTCCTTCACTCAAGAAGAAGGAGGTCATAGTGACCGCCTGATCGGAGGAATTAATCAATCTGCAGTAAGGAACCAATATTTCATTTTCCATTTCCTTCACTTTGTTGATTGGGCTAAGAGGTCGATTTTTATAGCTTATCCTATCTTTCAACCCACCTAGAATTGGCAGTTGATATTGAAAAACATTTGCTTTAGATGGGGCAGGCAGTGACTGGAGACATTTCTAAAATTTTTGTAACATATCAGCAAAGGAAGTCAAGCACCTGCAAATGCGCCAGCATAAGCTCAGCAAGCTTAACAATCCTGGACTTTACATCCATATTCGTAGAAATTCGAATGCTACATCATTCTTATTATCATTAATGCGGTTCCCTGTTTATGAAATTCCGACAGTTGTCAGTCATATAACGCAAAGGATTTTGTGGAACGAGTGGAACACATTCGTACCTCTTAGAATGCAGCGCGACTGGCATTCCGCGACTACTCCAAAAACGATCCATCACAAGTACGAAGCTGTGCGATTCGGGATTGCTGAAGGACCACCAACAGCTGAGGAGCAGTACGTCGTAATACCTGGATTGGATAGCAAGAACGCATGTAAGCACTGTCGTCCTGCAAATTTCGTTTTCATATTCGCTTTTTGATGAGGGGCTGCACGTCCATACGATGACGATGAAATACATCCCTGTACGGTACATTATTTGTCAAAATATCAAACAACTTCTCTTCAGTGAAAGCAATAAATATTTTGACATTCGACTAAACAGAGTATTCTACAGCTATCTCCGTAGGAGTGCTTTATGCAGCAGTTAAAGTACGAATTATCACTTCGGATATATGATGCGAAATGAGGCTAACGAGTGGAAAGAAATAATTTATTTCGCAACAGTCTGGACGGCAGTCGAATACAAATTTTAGTGACGACCTAAATAATTCAACACCCAACTGGTTCATCCAGTCATCGAAGTTGCGGAAGTTACGTTTGCAGTGATCAGAAGTGTTTCAGCTGAACCACCTGGCTATAAAGCGGAAAGGAACTCGCCAGCGTTAAGTGCTTCTTCAAAGAACGCAGTTCCTAAACCTTCAGGCCGCAAGTTAGGAAAGCAGATTAATCGGATTCCTGTGGTGGATGGTTCATCGGGCAGGAGGGTTCAAGGAAGGCCGATGATGAGCGGGGTAATAGCTTCATAATCAATCCTTTTGGAGAAACTGCCGCTTCTAGATGTCGCTGTTGTACAGATGTGAAATCGGTATCCTCTCTTATCACATACGCTTACCTACTCGCCTCCAAACAATATCGAAAGTCTTGCTTCGCACAGTTTGTCGCAGTATTTTGCGACTCATAATTTCCAGAAAAAGTCGGTGCTGCGCAGATCGGTGAGCGTAGAAGATCGTTCCTTGCCTGATAAAAATGAAATCTAAACGGCCAAATCGTAAAGATTGATCACATTTTAGCTTCGCTATTGTGATGACATTTGAGGACCCACTGGAAATAGTACCGGAATTTTCCGTTTTCTAATGTATTGTACCGAAAAATAGCGGGAGTTTTTGATTTCTTTTAATGTCTGCAATGAAACTTCCATTTCCTTCTCGTTCTCCCTACTTCATCATTGCTTCTAATACCCGACCTCCTACTTTCGCTCGCTTCTTGAATAGCCCGTATTCTGAGCATAAGCCACCTCCCATCCTTCGTATCTTTACCTTGCAAAAGGTGGTCCTTGCAAACCACCAATCCCGAGTATCGGTGGAAAACATCGTAGTGGGTCATTTCACAAAATTATAGTTTTTCTATGCGTGCCAATTTGGTTGGTGGTTGCAATGAGTTTATTTCATCGTTTGTGAAAAATAGAAATATTGAATGCGGAAGAAACGTCTTTAAAACGTCAATCTTTTAAACGTCAACATTTCTGGACCAACGTGGAGCATGGCCATGGCGGGAGGGGAGGGAGGGGAGGGGGGGGGG
>JAARMF010001736.1:26412-36611 GCA_022844705.1 Toxascaris leonina
TTCTCTCAAAATTCTATGTGATAGGACTCAGACGCACTCTTTCAATCTTTCATATACATTTATCTTTTTTATTCGTTTCTGCGAAAATTTGCATATGCGCATTGTGATGTCACGCGTCGTTCAACTTGGGTGTCGCAAAAACTGAATTATAAAACTGTTCGGGTACATAATGAATGCTCCCTTTCCTGAATGTGGTTTGCAATTTATCACCGCCTTTCCCCGATGAGTTTCTTGCCGCAAATCAAGTTATTAAGTTGTCAGTCAGGTCCAAAATTCGATTTCTCGTCAAGATTTTGTATGTGCGATAGTACATATATAAATATAAATGTAAATATAAATATGAATATAAATATGAATATAAATATAAATATAAATATAAATATATGTAAATACATGTAAATATATATATTTATATATATATATATATATTTATATTTATATTTGCATATAGATGCGGAGAAATATAAATGTATAGGTACGTAAATGAACAAGTGCATATGTAGGTATATGTCGAGACTTTTTAGATCAGTGTATGGTAGGTGCCTATTTTTGCGGCACCGTCTACGTTTACGATTCGAACGACCGGTATTACCTGCTTGATGAGGCAATCACACAAAGAATTAGACTCAGCAGGTTTGCAAATAGTTAAGCTTCAAATTAATTGGAATATTCCGTTATTGATGAAAAATTGCTTTAGGCAAGATAGCGTGCATGCTTTCTCGCTTCGATCGCGATTGCGAAGCTCCCTGCAAAGTAGCTAAGGGCGTAGCACATTCACTAAGCAGATTCTTTTGCTTTATAGTCTTTGAAGCATCCATTAAAGCNCGAGTGGAAAGAAATAATTTATTTCGCAACAGTCTGGACGGCAGTCGAATACAAATTTTAGTGACGACCTAAATAATTCAACAACCAACTGGTTCATCCAGTCATCGAAGTTGCGGAAGTTACGTTTGCAGTGATCAGAAGTGTTTCAGCTGAACCACCTGGCTATAAAGCGGAAAGGAACTTGCCAGCGTTAAGTGCTTCTTCAAAGAACGCAGTTCCTAAACCTTCAGGCCGCAAGTTAGGAAAGCAGATTAATCGGATTCCTGTGGTGGATGGTTCATCGGGCAGGAGGGTTCAAGGAAGGCCGATGATGAGCGGGGTAATAGCTTCATAATCAATCCTTTTGGAGAAACTGCCGCTTCTAGATGTCGCTGTTGTACAGATGTGAAATCGGTATCCTCTCTTATCACATACGCTTACCTACTCGCCTCCAAACAATATCGAAAGTCTTGCTTCGCACAGTTTGTCGCAGTATTTTGCGACTCATAATTTCCAGAAAAAGTCGGTGCTGCGCAGATCGGTGAGCGTAGAAGATCGTTCCTTGCCTGATAAAAATGAAATCTAAACGGCCAAATCGTAAAGATTGATCACATTTTAGCTTCGCTATTGTGATGACATTTGAGGACCCACTGGAAATAGTACCGGAATTTTCCGTTTTCTAATGTATTGTACCGAAAAATAGCGGGAGTTTTTGATTTCTTTTAATGTCTGCAATGAAACTTCCATTTCCTTCTCGTTCTCCCTACTTCATCATTGCTTCTAATACCCGACCTCCTACTTTCGCTCGCTTCTTGAATAGCCCGTATTCTGAGCATAAGCCACCTCCCATCCTTCGTATCTTTACCTTGCAAAAGGTGGTCCTTGCAAACCACCAATCCCGAGTATCGGTGGAAAACATCGTAGTGGGTCATTTCACAAAATTATAGTTTTTCTATGCGTGCCAATTTGGTTGGTGGTTGCAATGAGTTTATTTCATCGTTTGTGAAAAATAGAAATATTGAATGCGGAAGAAACGTCTTTAAAACGTCAATCTTTTAAACGTCAACATTTCTGGACCAACGTGGAGCATGGCCATGGCGGGAGGGGAGGGAGGGGAGGGGGGGGAGATCGATGACTTCTAGGACCCTTCTCTTCAGNTGACTTCTAAGACCCTTCTCTTCAGCACCTCATAGTCTTGTTCAGATGGAGAATAGGTTCTATGCAGGGTGTTATTTAGCAACAAATACACCTATGAGTTCAGTGGCAAGCCTTGTAATAGTAGACAATGCCATTGTTTTCTGCATCATGAACATAATAATGAGATGATATTTCGTAGCCTATTGGAGGTAAAGGTGCTTTTCCTAGGAAGTTTTACTCAGAGCCTTAAGTACCCTCAAGCTGTATAAGCAATCTTGTAGAAGCTTATTTGCAGTACAAACTAAAACAACAAACCTTAATAACTCATTACCATTCAAATATGAACGGCGTTTTGTTCAGGAGGCCTAAGCAAGTTCTTCAAGCTGTTTTAAGGCAGCATAAACCATTTTGCAAAACAACTCTAACCTTCAAAGTTTGCAGACCTTACAACTTTGCAAAAATCCTGATAGATTTTGGTGGAAGTGCTCCCATTTTTGAACTACTACCAGAATTAAAAAACCAACGTTTATGTGAATAATCCTTCCTACTTCGGAAACTGTTCGTGGCTAAAAGATAGTCTTTTTGGAATACGCCTGACAAATTTTTTTGTAAGTGCTAGGATCAATCAAGGTCGGATCAGCTGATTTGCGTTTGAGAGTGGTCGTTGATAGATCGCCTGAACTAAATGGCGGTTTAAGGCGGTTATATTTTCGTGTGTTTAGACATCAAATTGCTTACTGCTTGGGCGTTCCTGAATTGGATGGGGCCCAGTCAAATGATCTTTCATGCTGATTTTTTTTTTTTTTTTTGTTTATTGGTTATTTTGGACGGGCAGAAGATGTTCGTTAGTGGGTCCGGTTGCTAAGGCATTGAATCCATCGCTCGCAATGCTGCCAGGTCGAAAGAGCTGCTCCAAAGAGCACTTCTCCGCTGAATTTTTTACCTTTCATCTTTGAAAGTAGGAAATTTTTTCTAAGCAATCAAAAGAGCTTTTTCCTTTGTTGCAAAAATAGAATGAGTTTTCTTCATGAATTGTCAGAGATTTTTATTCGAAAAAAACATTTCCTCTGCAAAAATCTCATACGAAAAAGTACCTCAGTGAACGGCAGAGATAACAGAATTTGAATTTGAAATTTGATCTCGTCAGCTGGTGATCAAAATGCAGCTAAGAATGATCGCATATGAAACATGTCCGCCGGATTGATCGATCCTAAGCATCGGATGTGGAAATGATTGCGATGGCAATCGAAAAAACTAATCGAACAATATTTTTAGGGTGAAGAAAGCCAACCGAATTTATCTCAGAAAGTATTTGTATTTGTTAGTGCAGTCACATTCGCTTTAATGTCACCCCAATTGCAGCGACCAGTGGGTAGTCGTTTAAGAATAGTGAAGTGAATGCAGCAATAAAGACACGTATTTAGAAAGAAATTGGTGTTCTTCCCTGAAAAAGCAAACAGAAGGTGGGAGATTGATTATAGAAACAAGGAAACAGCACTCTCACGTGGGGCGACAGTGGATGTGAGCTTCTGGAGATTTGCTCTACTAGAAGACAAACACTCTATTATTATTTCTGAAAGCAGAAGAGGCACAAATAAGCTGTTCGTCAGATAGCTTCGCATTTGTTAACGACAAACCACGGCATCGGCTAGCAATGTGAGCTGTACAGTTTCATATATTGCCAAGTGCCAATTTCTAGAATGTATAAACCTAACAGACTCGAAATTCTTGCGAGTCGCAGGCCAATCCTCGATGCGGACCCATGAATATCGAAATAATTCCTCACTTTGCTCTTGTTTTATGTATTTGTGCCACACCGTATAGGGCATCGGGCTGTGGTGTGCAGGGGATGGATTTAGAGGTGGGACCATGAATGAATTTTACCTTAACTAGTCCTGAACAGCCGTAAATTTCTGTTTCAAGCAAACGTTAGAGCTGGTATGTATGCATCGCGACTAACTGTGACAGAAACCTAGCTGCCAATGCGCATGTTAGAAGGCGCTACGGTTTTGGATTGGAGTAAATTGATTCTTCAGTTGATATTTTGCCAAAACACATAAAAACGATTTTTGTGCGTGGATCATCTCCGACATGTGTACATAATTACCTCTGTGACTGCACAGAGAGTTTTGTCAATTATTATCATATGCCCAAATACAGGAGTTGATGCTGCTGGCTGGGAAATGCAGCCAATGGGGGATGGCTCTAACTGGCGAATGCCATGCCTTGCGTTCTTCCGTTTGAACCAAGAGCGAGCAAGCATGTGCTGACATAGTGGATAACATAGCATGCTGATTTCAGAACTCGTCCACTTCCTTGCAACCGGCATTTTCATAGCCAAAATCCGTGTTAGTGACGCAGGGATAGATAGAAGAAAGCAGTGCTCCTCTTGGTCCTAGTGAAAAAACTTTGCATGTTTTTTTTGCAATTTCCCTTATTTAACGTAGCTCGACCTGCACGGGCACATAGATGGGGCAAGAATTTGCAAAGACAAATTTTTCTCCCACATATTACGTCTTTGCGTGAGAAGAATTCGTGGATTCGGTGATCAATACTGACATTCAACTGTGCCGGGTTGAAAAAAGGAGTTCGGTGGAGGTGGCGCACCGTTGTGGGGAGTTTATTGGAACGGAGTCCCTTTGGTCCCTATATGCGACCAATCAAATCTCTCCAAATGGTTACCTTTTCCAATAGGCACAGAAAATGCGTGTTTACAAGTTCCGGTATTGGGGAACAGATCGAAGACATCTGCTTTAGCGGGCAGTTTGCTTGCGACGTATATCATAACGTTTTTAGTCTCTCATTCGCGACCGATTACTCTCTCTTTCACTGTCTATCTCTATTCCCTTCAATATCTGGTCTCCTCACCTGCAAATTAAAGTACACTGCACCCAAGAGTGAGAACCGTTGTAGATCATAAGTGACAAAGTTAAATGCTACTTTTGCTAAAATGCATGCTAAAATTGCTAACATCGAAACGATGGGCGGCGTGTGCTTGGAATGCTGGACGTCATCAAGGGAACGCATGGCCAGCAGACCTAAGGGCCCACCTGCCCAACCTTTTGCTAAACTATAGGTTCCTGATTAATTTTCTTCTTTTCGAATATGAAAAATCGGTTAAGGCACACTGATGGGATCTTTTAACCCAACGTTTTGGTGCAGTGGCATCAACAAGAATTAGCGCAATTTGCACAGCTAACGCGGTTGGTCTTGTCATTGGCGATGGGTCACATTAGGATGCAGAAGCGTACGGCTCAACCAAGATGTGGTCCAACCTGCTCACCGGCGTACATTAGATCAGCTAAAGTTCACGCTTCGATCCAACGCGAATGAGGCTGCTCATGGCTGTTTCATGTTGTATGTTGGCACTAGATGGATCGACGTCGACAATCGTGTCAGTGAAAACCGTAGAAAATAGAGGATCGTTCGATGGAACGATCCTCAGCGAATAAAATCCACACTACAGCTCCACGACATCTGAGCTTTCTGCGTGTGTCCTTTGACGTATTCCGGTCCGGATGGTCGGACTACCACGAAGATGAAACTCACCGAGAGGGTAGAATAAAGAAAAGGCATGAGATTTGTGTCATTTTCAAACAGCCACCTTATCCACTTTCACAAAGTCCTTTGTTACATGTATATTGCCTCACCGGTTGGCCTTATTCTCACGAAAGATCACTTGTACCTATTTCTTTCGTTCACAAGATTATTTTGTAGGAATACAATAATCTTTCCATCTCAGTTCACAAAGTTGCTGAACTTTTTCGTAAAGGAAATGATTGATTCATCAAATACCAACTTTCTTTTCAAAGCAGTATTGGCAAATTATGAAAAATCAAGCGAGATATGGGCAACATCAGATAAAATAGTTCAAAGTTCAACGACATAGTTCGTTGCTTTGCTATTCTTCGCAACAGTTAATAAATTTTGCGAAGTGAAGCGTCGGAGCTCTGTTATTTATTCCAGCGAATCAAGAAGCACGAACCAATAGAACCCATCGGTCGACTATTCATGGAACTGAACTTTGAAAAACATCTGTTGTTTGTCCTGGCAGCATCTTTTCTTGCCCGCAAGGATAATATATTCCGATTTTTGAACAGAAAAACAATTTTTTTTCAGACGCAAGGTCATACGATTTCATACGTGCATGATATCGAACCAAGAAATAACTCGTTGATGAGTTTTTCATCTGCGAAGATATCGGATTCTCGTCTGTCCTCTAGTGAAGGTGACATCAAACCTTGTTCCTCACGTTTCCTAGAGTTCGGCTTCTGATCACCTACAAGTAGTCCTCTAGCTCTTGTAATGCGAGCATTCTCAGCTCTGCGAAGTATATAAAACGATGGGAGATTGAGGACATGAATGCAGAGTTATAGAGGAGATTCCATGAAATGTTTGTTTGCAGCAAAACTCATTTAACAGCTGGTTTATATGCACGGTGCACTTGTGTTGCCACGTCAGTGCCCTACAGTTATCCGCTAAATGACAGCAGTGAAGATAAGACAACAATGTAAAATAAATTAAAGGTGCAAACAATGCATGATGGATTGCTTATAATCTAAAAATTATTTGATACCTCACACCCGCCTGTTTATTCTCATTTTCTCGTATTCCTCTGCCTTTATTCATTTTCCACAAACTCACAAACGTTTATTAGTATCACTTTTCGAAGGTTCCCATTCCTTTATTCCAAAGATTTAAGTTCTTCTATTTAGAGTTCTCCGTCACGCAGGGACCAATTTTCTGGATGTTAATGTGGGTCGCAGTTCCCGTCATTCTTCTTCTAATGGCTGTGCCCGTCTTTTTCTTGTATAAATATTCGAGGAATCAAAAGAGCAAGAAGTTAGTAGTTCCTACATTTGAAAATAGTTGCATACTCAACAAGGAAGAGTATAACGATGGCCATTTCCTTCCTCAGGACGTGAAATTGAACTACAGCACTCACACTTGTGCTTTGNGTTGAATGACTACAGCACTCACACTTGTGCTTTGGATTCAACTGTTCAAAGGTCAACCAATCGTAGTAATCCTAAAGTGGACTTTGAGGGTAGAGAGGGAAAAGGGATAAATCGATATGCAAAGGCGCACTGTGGCCATCGAGCTAAGTTTCGCTGCTGCGACTGAGAAAAAATTTCTGGAGATATCGACAGGGTTATATAATTAAGGCGAATTTCTCGTTCCATCTCAAATGCCGTATTAACGGTTGATTGTAATAGAATTACACAGGTGTATGGCTAATTATACAGGCATCGGCGATTGTGATGCACATAGTTCCTCTAGGGTTCTCCCCGAAAGGTTTCTTTCTGGAGGTGCTATTCGAAACATTTTCTTGAGATGCTGGTATTTCAACTAGTGTTTTGTCTGATGAACCTCAACGACTTGTCAACGAAACCATAAAACGGCACTTCAAGCATAGCAAACGTGATTGAATTTCTGCTTGAGGAAATTACCGACGCCCAATATATTGCAAGGTCAACATGGGTTTGCAATCAAGGAACAAGCAACGGTACCTTTTCAACCGCCCGATATGCGTCATGGTACATGTATGGTAAGCATGGTACCTTCAAACAATACAAAATCTCCACATGTTCGAGAATTCTTTGAAAGTCTAAAGCTGCGCCATTTTCCCTTCACTCCTAAAAATTAAAGCGTAACGCATTCGCGAGAATGTTCCTCAGCTACCAAACTTCAAGGAAAGTATAGCCGAAATGAAAGTCAACCTGCTTTACTCGTGCGGATGGTTTGGATTAGACCACAGAATTTTTAGCTCCCACCTGCTAAAACAATTTCACTCGATTAGAAGCGTCTCTCTCCTCCGTCTATGTCGCGACAAATGCATCTTCTTACCAATGCCTCTTTATTGAGTGCTTTTTGATGGCTTTGCTTTTGCATATAAAATATGTGCGCAAGTGGTCATGGGCATTTGTCTTCTGTTTGGTTATTTAAACTGAGAAATCAAAAGCTACAAAATTTCGCATGCGCAGTGTGCACGATCGAGAAATCCAGCCAAAATTTATGTCGTCAAGTCAGCANCGAGAAATCCAGCCAAAATTTATGTCGTCAAGTCAGCAAAAAGGAGAAGCATGAGCAAAATGAAGGTTAGCAAATCTCGAACTGCGTGACACACTACCACGTCGTTTGACCTCTGACAAACTTTGAAGAATGACCAGATTAGCGACGTTTTCTGTGGAGACGTTGCAATCTCTTAGCGCTCTCCACTTCCATGTAAAAACAGTATTCAAATGTGAGATGAACGCTTTTTTAGTTGGGAACACAAGGTGCTGAAAACGCAGTTGGAAAGATGGATATAACAGAAGAAGATTTAGCAAGTTTTGCTGGATTTATAGTCTCTGAAAGACTTCGTCATCACAAAGAACGAAGCAAAAGACACAGGAGTAGAAGATCATCGTCTTCTCGCACATCATCGAGGTACTTTACATTTGAACAGATTCTGCTCGTGCATTCTGCTCACAGATCAACGGAAAATTTTTTGACTTGTATTCTTTGGAGTTCAAATTACACGCAATCTTATTGCACATAGAAGTTTCAAATTTTTTAATTTCAGCAACATCACGGACAGAATGCAGCAAACACCATCAAACCCGCCTTCTCATTTGAGCTCCATCAGTTCGCATCAACGCCGACTCGCTGGTTTTTCGCCCGCATTCAATAAATATGGTGTAGCACAGCAAGTTTTTTTGGGACAGGTCAAGAACCTTGATAGAATGGGTAATCCATCCACCAACAACTGCCGTCCAGTGAAAGAATTCAAGTTTAACAATGGCAACGTCGCGTTCTGCGATAACGATGATAGCTCAGTGGTGTCGGATTGCACGTCGTGCCGCACCTCCAGTTGCAGCTCGACATCGAGCTCCGGCTCAACTACAACTAAAGTCATATTGCATGCTGAGGAAATCGCCCAAACGAGTGAGAATAGTGGCTTAGTGGTTCTCGGTGGTACGCCCGGCTCCTGCTTCAGCCCTAGCCCATTGGCTTCTGGATTCGACACGACCGAACGAGAATTGAACTTGAAGCGAGAGTACTCAAGGGCATGTAGCCCTGATTCAGAACATGCCATAAACAGTTCGATGGGCATCGAAGACGAAAGTTGGTCTCTGGGAAGGCGAGGCAGTTCAAGAAAGGAAGAATGTTCGCAGAAGGTGACACTGTGCTTGAAGAAGAACAATAACTGTGTATTGTTGACAAATGCGGTAGGAGGCTGCTTCTTCTTGGAATCATTGCAACATTTTACTTCCCATAAAATGAATCGACGAGCATTTTAAGCTATCTGATGAATTGCGACATTCCACTCGGATTGCATCGCACTTCCCAAACAATCTGCATGAACGAATGACTGTCCGACATCCATGGCATATTATAGAAAATACCAATAAAAATCAGTCACTGATAGTATTCGTAAGAATGCTTCGCTCGTGATAAACATCAAAAGAGAAGATTGCTCTCTCACGTTTAACGCTGTTATCTCTGCAGATAGTCGAAAAGCGAACGGTGATCGGGGAGGGAGGGGAAGAGGTAGAGGACAAGCACTCTGACTTATCACTGCTGATATCGATGTAAGAACCTTCGACAGGAAATTACCAGCCCTCATCCTCCTAATTATCCGTGGTTACTGCTGCTCTCCCATTTTGCAATTGCATAGGTGGCAATGCACCAAATTTGCTATAACTAATTCGTTATAGAAGCACGGTAATTTCACACAACAGCGCGACGTTGCAATCGAAATAGAACACAGCGAAGGAGAGTTGTCAAATGAAAACAGCCTAGAACGGCGCTTTCAAAGCATCGCAAGAAAATCTGCTCAAGATGAGAAGAGAGTGAGCAGCAATGGCAACCTTCCCAGCAGGTTCATTTTAATTCCTTATTGTAGTCTTTGGGGCATAAATAACTGTTTTACGAACATAATACAGGCATTTTTCACTCAAGAGCCAGCCTAATTTACTAAATTTATTTCGAATTGTTCTCCTGAAATATTCATTGTGACCAATTTCTATCGCAAAAAAAGAATGAACATGAGAATTCGTGCTTCTATTACAGAGACCGCTATAAGCGGATGAGAAAGCACAAATACATAAGCACTCACACCGTAGCGGTGAATTTATAGATAGAAGATAAAATGGCGTTCGCTGGGATATACAATTGCATAATAGCGAGTTGTTTGCGTCATTATGTATTATGTCATATGGCAATATCCATGCTGAAGTAATACAGGAGGTCGGGATTGTCTGTGTTGCAAGCTG
>JAARMF010001737.1:5206-26784 GCA_022844705.1 Toxascaris leonina
TTATAAACCTCGGGATGCGCCGAATCAGATATAGATATTTTTATTGACGTTTCGGCTCATTAAGCCGAAACGTCAGTAAAAAAAGAAATCTGTACATACATATATGCCCATGTGTGCGAACGATTATACAGTACAGAGGGAAATAGTTGGAGAATGTGAGGGGGAAGAGGAAATAAACAAAACAAAGCGGGGAGGAGAAGGAAGAAAGAAAGAAAAAAATAAGACAAAAGTGGGGGAGGGATCAACGTGTGGTGGCGTGGAAAAGATTATGCAGTGAGGACATTTCCACACATCCGTTTATGGAGGGGTTCAAAAGGTTGATGAGACGCGCTTCCCTGATTTTGCGAAGAAGAGTGCCATTGCCTCGAGCGAGAACTTTAACGATTATGCTCACGCCGTGAGCGTTATGACAGTCGAGTGCGTGTTTTGCCACAGGACGATTGATGTGCGATTTTGCTGCAGGTGTTTTCATGCTAAGGACGTGCTCACGAATCCGTTCTTGTAGGAACCGATCTGTCTCACCTATATATAAGTGGCACCACATGCGGCACATTCAATCGAATGGATGACGTCTTTCAAACATCAATCACCCACTTGTTACTACAGCAAACCACACATTTTGATGAGTTGTAGCAAAGGCGGTCGTAAAGCCTATTGCGAACAAGGAGTTTTCGGAGGGTAGGAGGAGGAGTTACAACAAGGCGGATGTGGTGCTATATAGGTAAGGCGGAGGGATAGGTTATGATTGTTGAGGATATTTATTAGTTCGTCTGTGAAGGCGTCACTAATGCAAAGAATGACGAGAGGTGCACAAGCATCCCTCGCGTGGTTTAATCGCTTAGCACGATGGCGACCGAAACAATTTTTGAATTTTATTTTATCTGAGCCTTCAACGCAGCTGACTTTGTAGCCGTTAGTATTATATACCGACACAGCTTGATCNATGACGTTTGGAGGATTGGTTTAAGTTGACGGCACGCGCTGTGTTCAAAAAGTGAAAGACAACATTGCGTTTGATGAGGGTGGGGTGGGCTGACTTCTCATTAACAATTATATTTGAAGGGGGCTTCGCATACCAGTGAATTACTACACAGTGCCATATCTGTTTGGGTAACACTGTTGACGCAGTAGAAATCCGTAATGATTGCAACCACCAAAATATTCACAATATAACAATAGCCATTCTCTCCATTTGGTTCTATCTCTTTCGCTGTCTCTCTCCCTTTTCAATGTGAAAGTGCAGCCGGAGTGCTAGTGGAGAAGGACAATGTCGCTGCGAGGGAAACAGGAAGTTTTAGCGAATCCGTTTCGGCGCTGATGACAAACTGCCGTCGAGACGTTCTGCAATTTTGCTGCACTTGTGCAAAGAAAGTGTGCAAAATCGAATGTAGTCATATTCCATTCCATATGACGCAAAAAAGTGAAGTAAGACAAAAACGTTTAAATATCTTTTAAGCTTCGTCGTGGCACACAAACATTTTTTGTACAGCTCGCACGCATGATCTCGCAAGTGCCGAATAAAAATCAAATTTTGCACTCATGAAACAATTGCTAATGGCTCCTCTCCTCTAGAGCGTATTAAACTTAGGCTAGCTTTCACAGGTTGCAAAATGCTCCTTCTACTGCAATCATAATAAAGACCTTTCTGCAACATTAAATGAAACGTCACTTCTTTCTTTCCATTTATAGTCATGCAAACAGCAATCACTATTGGGCGAAAATAGTAAACAGCAATAGCCGTGTGACCATGATTCAGCATGTGCCTAACCCATAACTTATTTAGTGATAATGCATTACTAGTGCACTTCGCTCATTTGCACGCAGCAACTTTATGCCACTCGATTTTGCCATTACCTATTTTCTGCAAAAAAAAATTTTAATTTTGCAAAATATAGATCCTCTCTGTTGTTGACACACTAAACTTTACATATGCATATAATTCGAAGAAAAACGCCTTTCTTTGAAGGAAAGTTTATTCATATTGCGACTCGATTGTGACACGGCCGTGCTTGGATTTTTTTGTGGATTCCAGCAATTGATTGTATACACAAAGGTTTGAAATATGAAGGCATTTCACAAGCGTTGCAAAACTACTTCGTGTTCCAGTCTCTGTTCATATGGTTCTGTGCTCGGAAGTCACTCAACTTGGCAGCAGTAAATCGGCACACTTTTACGTTAATAAGTCGTTTGAGGAATGTCAAATTACTTTTATTTGAAGACTTTCTAACATTCGCGGAAATGAAGCCTTTTGTTTTGTTCTAAGGGCAATTTTCCACGATAGCTATTCGACTTCTTTCATTTTTTCATTCGGCGATTTATCCATATTACTGTTAATATTTTAAAAAATAGCAGCCGTTAACAGATCAGAGGTCAAATTTGAGGTCAATTTCAAATAAGTGAGAGAGCGACCGTGGGTGAATTTGATGAAATATGAAAGTGAATTCGAAGCTGAAATATTTCCAATTTTCATTGATGTTTCGCTTAGTAAAGAATATGTTGGTTTCGAGACCTAGCATATAGAAAGGCATGCCAGACAGCTGACACGCTATGCTCCTTGCAACCAACTCAGTCTCACCAAATAGCTTTTATCAGCTTTTTAATTGCTTGGAATGGTACAAAGGCAAACGGGAAGTACAGAATACTCATTTATTACAGTTCAACCAGTCAAAAATTAAAAATTGATCAGCGTAAAACGCATGACAATTTTTTGGAGCTTTAAATGCTTATAATTCTTGCTGAAGTGGGTAAGTAAGAATGAAAGACATAGAAGGCTCTCGGATGACAAACATTATAACCACCAATTTGGCTACCTTCTATGGTTGATCAGTTCAAAGTAATCGGCAGACAGATAGACACACACATGCAAACGCGACATTTTGGTCGTGACGTACCGAAAACACGTTGGCAGAAGTGCTAGGCAAGGCAAATGTCATGCCAACCGATCACTGCTGCTCCAGTCGCCGAATTAAGTACTCACGCAAATATTAAACATTCATACAAAAGTGCTAGAAAAGCCGATATGATATGAGTATTTAAAACTTCGTTTATCAACCAATCAGACTTGTAAATCGCCAAAATTTTTGCACCATTAATTTGATATATCTATATACAGTGTAGATATATTGTAGTATGATGTATATCCCAAGTGCAGTGATTCTTTAATGGATAAGATCGAAGACACATAGATGGTTGTGAGTATTCATAAATAGACAAAGTGATAGTCATGTCATAATGTGCATTGCAAATGCGAATTTGTGCAGACGAATGAAAACGAGAAGTGTTGGGTGGTGTGCTTTGATGTGGAACAAGTGATTGTTTTTTAATCGTTTTCGTACAGCTGTAGAAGAGAATTGACGTGATATTAAACTCGTCTTGAAGGATTAATCAAAGAGGGCAATGTGGGAAGAAGCTGCACGTAGAAAATCGCCCTTTTATGTAAGTTATGTCATGTAGAATCTGTGGTTCGAGAGCTGATATTATCGGATGGAGAAGCAATATAGCATTTAGGCATATAAAGTAGTACCTATACATGTAATGTATATGAAGAGACACAATGATGAAATTTCTGGGATGTTTCTGAAATAATTTATGATTGTAAGTATTAACATACTTCTAATAAGCTTTTTGATGCAGTTATAATATTTATTTAACAAAATATGCGAAATAAAATACGTCTAAAACAATAATTTCGGTGCATTAAACCATAAACAAATGCGCTAATTTGTGCAATTCGTAAAGGTGCATCGCTGCAATATAATAATTTTGCCATATAAATCAATGATAAAAGATCAAATTGCATTCTTCATATTTTATATTTCTCATATAAATTAGTTCATCTTTCTCCTCAATTCCATCAATAAAAGCAATAATATTCTGACTCTATGCGAAGCTGCAATATAGCGTTGTTAACGAGCATTATCAAGTTTGTGCCTGCTGAACAATGCTGCTCGTGGAACATAGCAAGAGCGCTCTATAGTAGCCGCAGCTTAAAACTTTTCATTTTGTTAAATATTGACGACACCGTTTCCGAAATTAAAATAACTTTTTAGATGACATGATTCCAACAAGTTCGGTGATAAACTTTGCTTGCATCTATATCGGCGCAGATTAATTATAACAAACGGCGAACGACCCATTTTTTATATGCGTCCGTTCTATCGCCATATATCATTGATTTGATTCGTTCATCGATAACACATTCACGTCGAATTTTGCTCCGAAACAATAGAGCAGAATACACGATATACACATAGATCGCCTTTTAAATAATGAAGCAACTTCATAGCCGTGGAAGACTGATGTGACGACCGTTTGTATTCAGCAGCAGCATTTTCTTTGCTTCTCACAACGTTACAACATTGCGATAGATGTTCGTATGGAAACGAGCACACAATCGATGCGTAACGTAATAACATGTTCGTATGGAACATTTCCTAAGCAGCGATAAGTTTAAGAAACTATGACGTACTGTCCAATGTTCAAACATATACTTTTTGCAAAGTTGACTCGTAGGAGCAATGAGGGGGAGGGGGGTGGGAGGGAGGGGGGGAGGGACGTGGTGTTTACAGGTATCAACTTATCATATCAATCACAATAAATTCATAGGTGATGTGGTTTTTATATTCGAATTGTTCATGATGCCTAAATTGTAACATTTTAGCGAGCAACTAACACAACGATCTCTAAAGATTCACAGGTGATTTGTATTTGCTCCGTTGACCTGTCGTTATGCAACTATTTCGCAGGCATCATGAAGTGAAGTGATATGAGGACCATTCTTTTAAGTGCATTGCTGTTCATCGCGCTCCTATTGCTTTGAATTCAAATAAATTCTCGCTCCAAACAACCTAATTTTGCCCTTGAAAACGTTGTGGTGATGTGGGCGAGATAGGTGCTCATCGCATAAAGCACAGAGTTCATATTTATGCATGAGAAATTAGCAGAAGCATTCACCAAGCATTTAGGGCATCTGCGCATATTGGCACACAACGGATAGGAATCGGCTACTATTAGCCATCTATCAATGTTGCCGCAACTATTGTTTCTCTGAGGTGTATACCCCAGCTCCTCAAGTTCAACAGCCTAGATTAGTGGATAGCGCTAGTTATGGACAGAGGTGTAGCGCAGTTTCCCGAACTATTCATCTCAACCAACAGTTGCATCCCGATTTGACAGACCGAGTTAGGAAAAATGAAGGATTCAAAATGTTTTCTTGAGATATCTCTAAACTCAGTGCTGAGATCGAATGTATTCGACCGGTTGGCAGTAGAGGTAGTCTAATGATTTATCTCAATGAGGGGAAGTTTTGTGTATTCGCTCCATTCTTCAGAATCTTATGATTAGATCGACGCTTCCACAAGAATAAAATCATACACCTATCGTTAGATTCCAACTTCTGCGTAATATCGAGAAATTTGTAAAAAAAAGTGGCACAGTCATCTTTGCGTTACTTTTGCTACTTTTGCAACGAATAGTTTTGTGAATTTTATTGCTTTGCATGTATGTGCCTTTATGCAGGGATTTTGTTGAAGGATGCCTTTCAAGGTCCAGTTTTACTCTAACAAATTAAGATAGGTAGCTGTCATGAAAATGAGCAATCAAAGTTTGTTCTAATACCGCTAGGGCTATTAAGAAAAGGAATTGTCATTTTGTAATCAGGATTATACCTATGAAATCACATGCAAGTGCTGTTGCGAGCAATTGATTCCGCAGCTTCAATTCACAACAGGCGCGTCTTCTCGTGTCAGTCTTTTTATCTCACTCCAAAATTTCTAATCGATAATTTTCCGCCCGTTTTTCACCATCGTCACTCAAGAAATTTGTGTTGAAAAAAACTTGAATATGACTTATCGCACACGATCATTACAACCAATGTCCTTTCATTTTTAAATGTTATCACACGAGAACATTATCGATTCGCTTACCGACTGCCCTTCGTTGGACTTTTTGAACGACCCATAACGGGTTTTCTCAGAATTTATAGTTGTCTATATTCTTTCAGTATTCCTTTGTGCATTTTACCACTAAAGAACATGAGGCTGTGATCGTCATTTCTAAGTGGTTTCTGCTGAAGCATATAGAGCCTACAGGCTGTGAAGTTGGTGCAGTTAGTGGACTTCACATTGCTGATGCATTTCTTGAACATATGAACGTCAAATAAGAGGGGGAGTTGACTAGAGAAACCTTCAAGTTTCGATGTTTTTCTTCTCGTTGACCGGACAGTTTCATAGATTACCAACAATTGGTAAAACATGTTGAGTATACTTGAGACACATTTCCTGGTGGACATTCATAGAAAGCTTAAGCACCAGAATTCCTCGTGAAATTCACAAATTTGTGAGGAAAGAAGGGGACCTTCTATACGGCTCAGATGTGCTAACGACCATTTCCAGAGTAGTGCTGAGAAATTTCTGTAGCCGCGTGTGGCGTAACTCAATAAGTGAAATTTTTCCTCCTTCTCCATGAAGATTTCGTGAGTCTCTTATTTCAAGGTATGAATCAAGTTTTTGCTTTGTGCATTGATGATGATTTTCGCCGAAATTGATGGTTGATCAGCCTATTCCCCTTATAGGCAGATATACACCATTAGGAATGATGAGCGCTCGAACCGCTTTTCCGATCCATCGCCGTGAGACTCGAGATAAATATTGGCATATATTTTTACATTTTTAACGCATATAAGGATGAATGAACAACAGTTTTTTTCTATATGAGCTTCCATAGAAAGTCGGGTTCATCGTTTGGTCTTAAGAGACAGGTGCATGCTACAACTTCTTTGTATCTTCTAGTTCCAAAGGTAGGAAAATGACTACCAGACGAGCGCAATCAAACACTAAAGTAATTTGACAGGTAGATAAATGCACCACGAAAGCCACTGATATTCAGACGTTTCAAGTTGTTTCACTATTCCTCTAGGCTTGCCAAATGCGAGTACGTGCTATGACTCTACTGTGCTACGCCTTCCTGTTCACATTCTCATGTGCAGAGACTCTTTTGTGATGCATGGTGGATGGTCTCACTATGACGGTTGCTTGATTCGCAGCTGTGGCGAATGCATCACCGAGGTGCTCATTCTTCGTGACTGTGTTCTGAAGGGTTATGAAAAGTGCTGATTTGCCCTCTCGTTGTTTAAGGCAAAAAGGGCGTTGAAAGGTCGAATCGCCCACTGCAACTAATATGTACTTGCCAGAAATGCCGCACTTTATGCCTCACCTGATCAAGCATCATCGAAATTCAAGATGATTACTACGCTAGCCGTCGAAAATTCACAGAAAGAAGATTCATTCAAGGTCATTTATAGATTTGAATCGTTTCGCACAATGTTCAGTTTGGTGCACAAGCTTCGATCGTTGTAGAACAATACAGCAAATTATAACGTTAGGTACTGGTGATGTCGAACTGATGAAGAGTCTCACTGATCGGGGTCTATACGATGCAGATTCAAAGTACCCGCAGATATCTTCAGATTGGTTTGGATGTACCAACTTTTAACCTAGTTGGTAATATGCATGTGAAGCGTGATCAAATCGTCACCGATGAAAAGGCGCGACATATTAAAGTTTTTATTCTTTCTTAATCTTTCACCTCTGGGCTTCATCTATCCATGCTAATGAGAAATCACCAAGACTTTACCACTTTCGCTTTCGATCCGTCAATGCGTTTTCTCCTATTCTTGTCGAATTATGAGTGAGTAAGAACGGTTAGCACTCTTTATTTACTGACCACTTGGAAGTTCCAGGTCATCGGTACTGTTCCCTAAGTGCTACGCAATTTTTCTTAGCGAACTTAGGTGATTGCCTGTAGCCAGTTCTAAGCTGCATAAAAACTAAAGACGACTACGTTTGTCGAGAAACCTGTCGGGTGGAAAGGTTGAGCAACAAAGAGCAGTTTTTGCACTTACTAAGTTTACTGTGCGTTTCGTCGATGTCAAAACCTATATAAACTCGCATCATGGTTAAGGTGGTGCCGGTGGAGGAGCGGGCAGGCGAAAAGGTTCTTTTCGTTTCTGCGATGATCCTTGCTCTGTTTCTGCTTGTCACAGCAGTGCTGATCGCATTCGTCTCGGTGCTGTATATCCCGCTGCCTGATGGCATCTGCGATCGCCTCAAACTGCAGTTCATCGAATTCCTTCTGAGAGTGTCCAATGAATATTTCGTAAGTTCTTTTTGTTCAGGCGGTGTGCTCTTCTTCTCTTTCATTAAAGCGGAAGGGTTACTGTGTACCTTATCTCTGTTAAACTGACACTGTATACCTTATTCTTTAGCTCTCTTAGCAAAAGTGGAGAATTCTTAGTCGACGTAGCACATCGGCGTGCATGTGTGAAGCTACCAATTGATGTCATCGTTGTTGAGAATTTGGATTCACCACTGTTCCAGTAACAGCCAGAAAGCAATGACCTTTAGACCCATCGATGGCACACAGCTTTCTCTAAAACTAAATAGAAACACCTTTTGAGAACAGTTCGCTGAAAGAAAAATGTGTTTGTACTGCGATCGATCACTGGTCAAAAGATGCGTTTCCTTTCCATATGACAGGTTTTCCTCTGTGGAATAATAATATACGTGCTTTCCATAATTTACTGAGCCTTTATTCGTCCACAACTAGCAAAGAAAAGCTCTGCCTAAGGTGCGATTGAGTTCCAGAGTTCGGTACAGCACAGATAGTGATGTTGATTGTGTCCACAAAAGGTCGTCATTGCATTCCTCTCTATCTGTCCTCCAGATTCAACTCACCAGTCAGCAAGCTAGAAGTGGTGAATGGACACGTAAGGTATATGGTCACTTAGCACGCGAGTTATCCCTGTATAAACTTCTGGAAGGTGCTTGAAGGTATATGGACACGATCTTGAAAAAACTTTTAGCATGCATTGAGCTGCATATTTTGGGGAACAATTTAGCACTCGCAGCTGCAAGATTATGCTGAAGAGAGTGTTCCAAAGTACTCTTCTTACGTCCCTGCACACCTGAATTCGATCGTTAGGCCAGACTGATGTCCCATAAAAATAATAGTGCTATCAGAAAAATTGTTTATCTCTTCAAAAATAAGGTCAGTATAATGCTCAGTTTATATCTGGAAGGGTAAAGTATAGGACATAACCCATTTTTAGGAGACAGAGTAAGATAAGACACAAGCAGAGAACGAAGTGTAGATAAAGATAAGGTCACAGAATCATCGACCATCTTCACTATTCATGCAATCTCTGCGATAGAACAAATGAAATCGAATGCAAACTCTTGATTTGCCTCAGAACACTCCAAATTAGGCTTTCTTAGTCAAGCAGTTGTAACTATGAATTTCACTGCATGCAAGAAAAAGGGAAATGACTGCTTCAATGTTGCTTCAGAAATGCAATCATTTCGGTGTATTCTGAGTAGTAGCTGGATTCAGATGAGCGTTAAACGATATCACAGCAGAGTCATTCTATTCTCCACACATCATTAAGAGTCTCACCACCGATTAAGCACTCAGAATGTTCGGTAATTCGATAGGTTACGTGTGAACATGTTATCAATTGCTGCAGCGTCATTGTCATCAAATTTCACGGTCACGATGGGTGCATTGTTACTCAATGATGTAAAAGAAGGCATTTTACGACGTGTTTAGTTAAATTCTAGATTTCAACAATCTCTCATGCAACCTTAAATTGTTTCATCAATATTCCATTATTTCATATTGCATTTTCCATCAGATATAATTCTAGGGAAGAGTGATCGGTGCTATTTTCGGTCCATCGATATGGAACAGGTTGACACGACTCATTGTGGCAATACCATTCCTGTTCAAGTCGCGTCCTCCAAAGTGGATTACTGTGAAAAACGAACTCATTGGTGCAACACGTGTGCGAGTCTATTATCCGCAAGAGAGGAAAGACAACTCGTTGATTATATTCATTCACGGTGGAGGATGGGCCATCATGAAACCTGGTGCCGCTTTTATTCATTTCCCATCACATTTGCACTTCACGCTTTAATTGCATAGCGAGGTCCCATAGGAATCTTTTCTTGTGTTGCGATACGGACATTTATAATGCTCCTATTAACTACTCTCTCGCAAACACTGAAAGACGTGCTGAGTCGTGGAATATGCTGAGGAGGATGTGCAAGGCAGTGCAGAACACAACAAAGCAAACACCTGAATAAAAATTCTGGTGTTCGCACAGCGACTTGCTGAGGAGAAGCACTTTCAGGTAAAATAGGAGCTAAAAGCGCATGCAGTGCTAAAGCGTTGTATGTTAGGTGTTAAGTACTAGCCGTGAACACAAAAAAGCAGAGAGTCAATCGCTCGAGCGTCTGCAATTTTGAAAATAAATAGATGAAGTCTAAAATATTTTCTAGTAGCAGATAAGTGCACTTCAAGCTAGCTGAGAATGAGGCAACAAAATCCGGATAACGATGACGAATGGACTAATTCGTCTGAAGATTCGCCTAAAATGTTCGTTTCGTGTCTTTTTCCAAACGTGCTTTGCGAAGTTGTTTCCAAAACGAATGGATGAGGGCTTTGTCAGCACAGCAGATGTATTCTGCCTTTGCATCGCATTTATCGCCCAAACGATTTCGCAATCCGCCAACAAAAATTGTGCAAAGCAATACTGTCGCCATTTTGAATAATCTGGTGGCATGTAAAAATTTCCTGCAAACGTCATTTTCTGTACCTCGATCGCCATATATGAAAAAGAGACTGACCGAATGATTCGAAAACACCGGTGGTTTTCGATCTTTGGGGTGCTACGAAGTTTTACTGACACGAATACCGCATTACTTCAACTTCCTTATCAGTTTGATTAAATCGCTATTTTCGGCGTTGCTCTCGTTGCAGTTTCTCTGCAAACTGCTGGAAATGCAACTTGGCCTCATGTTGTGGATTTCCTTGTTGCTGCATCGCTGCTAAGTGCAACGACCTGTCTCAGGAATCGTGGCAGCACAATTCCTGTTTTTCAGTCAGCATACTTTGCAAATTATCTGTAAAAACAGACAAATTCTGCATTGCACTGAGAATGACATTTGCAGAAAATAGCCGCATTTAGGCTCGTTAGAGGTCGGGTTGCTGATCACAAGGTGCGATGAAATAAGTTCATTGGCGGAGCGTTTGACGTTACGACACCATTATCATTCGCTAATATTGTTCTTGTGCTGACTGATGGTGGCGTTTGTAACGTCAAAATGTTTCGTCAACAAACGTTCCTCTACCCATTCCTTGATCGGAAATATACCTGAAACAATCGTCTCATTGCTAATACCCGCATCAACCTGCGATTCCACTCACAATTATGCTGATAAACAGCCAATGTTTCTCAAAATTGAGTTGTGGTACGCGATACTTTAGATTGATTTGGGCGCTGATTGTAGGAATAGGACCATCTTTTTCGCAGAGGGAATCTTCTATGGGAATTTTCAAGGAGAAAATATTAATATTTTTGGAATCATTCATCACTGCAAGTCATCCCATCGTTTTTCTACTCATCGGCTCTTGATAGCTTAGCTGTTCGCTAGATGCTTCGCTTTTCTTCCGTTTTCAGGAAATTTTGAAAAGTAATGGAACGACTTTCATTCGTTACGTCGCAGCAAGGTCATTTCTACATTGACGATATTGACAATAACCTTCTTTTGAATCAACATCGTTGCCATATTTTTCGCTGAGCTGACGTCGGCAAAAGTCGATTTCTTTCTTGGCACAGTCAAAGTCGTATTCTGGCCTCTGAATTTGGCTGTTATGGGCGTCAAATATAAGGTCACCTCATTTTGCAACAGTCGTCACTCACAATNGTTATGCTTGCCATGTATAAAAGAACACACTTTCTCCATGAAATTGGTAGTCCTGATGGAATTGTCTTTGACTTCAAACATTCGTCAAAAGGGAGGTGTTTGGCATTCTAGCTTATAAGCGCCCTTACTAGCAAACTCAGAAAGGGTTCTATTCTGAGAGCAGTTGGAGTCAAAGATTTCACTCATATTTTTCGCTGAGCTGACGTCGGCAAAAGTCGATTTCTTTCTTGGCACAGTCAAAGTCGTATTCTGGCCTCTGAATTTGGCTGTTATGGGCGTCAAATATAAGGTCACCTCATTTTGCAACAGTCGTCACTCACAATCGAAATTGCAAAGCCCTCCTCGAAATCCTCGGGCCATTGCTGAAAAATCCTATTGAGCCTTTCGATGCTGCCTGAAGCCTATGGTCGTGCCAACGCTGATTTGCATAACCAGATGGCGAAAGGCCAGCCATCACGAGAAATCCCACTATGCAGCGACCGCGATGCTGCTCACTGAGGCAAGCGCACAAACGCATACAAACATGCCTACATATCACGCGTGCCATACAGCATTTGTGTTTGGGGCATGAATGCCCGTATCTCGCTTCAGAAGTGCTCCAAAGCAATCGGTGAACGATGGGTTGATTCTTACTCCCGATTCACTTTACTATACTGAGGTTAGGCAGTATAACAGAGCGACGTAAGGAATGAGGCCAGGCTCTGAGGCAGTGTTTCTGTTTGCAGGTCATTATGATAATGTGATCTATATGCTGATCGAACGGTTAGGCATTCTTGTGATATCAGTTGACTATCGTTTATCTCCCGAAAATCCCTATCCGGGACCAGTGAACGAATGCGAAGCTGTCTTTCACAGTCTAGTCAACGGTGAACACGAGCGATTTGGAATCGATCCAAAACGCATTTGTGTCATGGGCGATAGTGCTGGGGGCAACCTCAGTACGGTGGTCGCACAACGGCAACTTCGACAGAAACTTCCCTTGCCCAAGGTTTGTGATATAAATTATGATGACATTGAAGCCGCTGTATTATTTGCGAAGCTTTGCCCTATTTTCGTAAGCTTTTCCACTCTTGCAACGTTATTTTGATTGCCGCAATCAAACATCCCATTTTGAAGCACTCAATCTTCGGATTATCAGTTGGGAACATTTGAATATTTGAAAATATTGCATCTATGCGAAGCAATTCTTAAGGCGTTGCAATTTGCGTTTAGCTATTGTCGCGAATTTCGTTTACTTCAGAGGGATAGGGTATAGTTCGATGATGTCAGAGGTGACTGAATTACAGTCAACATAAATATAAACAACGAACTAAATCAGAGAATACGCAAGCACAAATCTGAGCATATCATCAGTTATCTCAATCGTTGCAGAGATGTTGTAATGCATTTCTGAAACGTTCAACAATTGCCTTTTGCAACCGTTATCCATTACACATGTGCGTAAGCTGGTAATGTGCAAAAATTCGTGGTGCATTTTTATCAGCCAAATGATATCTCTCTTATTTATTTATTTATTCACTTGTTGTTTATTTATTTATTCACTTATTTATTTATTTATCAGCCAACTACACTTATTTTATTCACTGTATATTGTTTATTTATTTATACTTTATTGAATTCTCTTCCCACAGCTTTTGTGCAAGTACTGCAACCCATTTTCGATATCTTCGATCGCATTTTTTTGCCCCTTATTTAACCACTCCGAGTCACGACCAATCAGTGATTGACTCAAGCTAGAATTAAAAAGTGCAAAGTGGAGTACGATTTGAGAAATCAGTAAGTGACGCGATCTCGCCGAATGCACAATTTCATCAACCGCGATCGACAATGCCATTGTTGAAAAGAGTCAGGAAGAACCACCAAATAAAATCGAAAGTACCATCTCGCATACATCTTGCTCCCTCTTTTCTTATTTCTTTAAGTTTCAGCCCACCTGCTACTTCCCTTAAGAGATTTCATCGAAAATGATAACTTCTTTGACATTGCATGTTGCAGTGTCAAGTGCTAATTTATCCGGTGATCCACTCGTTTGATCTCAAATCGCCGTCCTATCAAATCTATTATAAGGAACTCCATGGCACCTCTCTACTAAATCCTCGTTTAATGGCTCGTTGGTTCCTCCTTTACTTGGGAATACCTGCAACACCCACTAACATTGAGAAGTTCCTCGACAATTGTCATCTGAGAAGGTGAGTTCTTGGCACACAAAGTATTTCGTGTTGACTTGCGGTCATCACTCCACTTCATCAATGCATTTCTTGCGTTACCTTTCACGTCATGTTCGTGCAATAGATGACACTGGTAAACACTAAAATGTTGCAGAGACCAAAGAGGTCAGTACTGTCGACGTTCTGAGCGAAGATCACTGAAATTATGAGCAAAATTTTAGGTCGGGTTTTTTCTGAAATTTCAAAACGCCGTAACTTGCTGAAGACAAAGCGTTCAAACAGGTACAACGACAATGTTCGTATGAGCGCATTTTTTGTATCCTCGCAATTTAGAAGCGAACGTCGTGAAAGCATCCTTGAACGCCATTCATCACTAGAAGTGTAAACTTAACCAACCTCAAAATTAGGCTTACACGCTTCTTCCGTCGCTAAATCAACGAATTTCATGTAGTGAAACGGCTGCGACAACCTCAAGTGACGAAACAAATTATGAAGTGAAACGTAATTTGAGGTTGATGCAGTTATTTCGGCGAGTATTTCATTCCGCTGATAATCAACAGTAGCATTCAGCAACAATATGCTTCACATTGCGACGTGTAATTAAATGATAAACAATACAGTAAAAACATACGCCTGAACAAAAATCCATCACTTCTGCTTTCTTCCCTCGAGTAAATCCCAATTCGCTCAAATCCGAAATCCCAAAGATATCTACTGAGCTTAATAAAAACAAAAGGAAATGATACCAGGAGGAGTGATGACATATTCGGATATACATATTGCAGCAAACCAAGCTATTCCGGACACCGAATATCCTAAAACAGTGAAATTGCCCAATAATGCATTTTTCTATAAAGCTCCGTTTCGGTGCAGTGTCGTGAACGGTTCTATAANCCGGCTGTGTGTCAAATTTAGTGTCGTGAACGGTTCTATAAAGTAAACTGATTGAGCAGACATGCAGTCATGTGCGCTCATAACCGCAGATGTGATGGTTTTTAAAGGAGTTAGTGAACTGTGATCCTATTGAACAAAGGTGTTGGAATGCTCGAAGATTTCAAAGATATCTCAGAGACTAGACGTGATTCATTCCAACAAGAAGTTGAGAAGCGTTTTGTTTGAAGATCTGAAAACAGCTTGGAAAACCTTCATTGGGCACTTCTAGTATTCTTGCAGTCACCTTTGACGCTTGTAATGATCGCATAAAGCGTATGAGCTGCTTGTAAGTATGAACTACCTCAGCAACGATAGTTGCGTTGTTATGCCTCTCAGCTGAGGACAAATGAGCACTGATATTCACGAATGTCAGCACTCATCTGTCGCGTTCGTTGTTCATCAACGTCCATATTTCTTGTAACTCTGCAGGTCAGTATTTGTTTGTGGGGACTTGCTTGTATTCTAAAGGTAAATTACAGTGACCGGAAAGACAGTGAACAGTTAAGAGACCTGATTAGTCATGAGCTGTTGCCAGCCGAGTTTTCCGAAGAGGATTTCTCCGACAAACAGGCTGACTCTACTCCCGATGATGAGGTGAGCTTTCTTAGACTTTTAGGCTAATTTGTTTGAAGTGTTCTATGACGGAACATGTTCGACTCCATTCCAATTTTCTCTTTTCTGAAATCGTTTGCAATAAGATTTTAGCCTCATATGTTATCTTAGGATCAATAAAAACCATCGTCCCATCCTATGTGATCAGTCTGGAAAAGGCAACTATAAGCTACATGGTGAAGATCTAAATCAAGGCTGTCCGGATGGAATTTTGCGCTGAGACGGGAGGGTCAAAGCCAAAAGCCTTCTTTAGCCTTCCTGTTATTTGTATGATACATCTTTTTGTTGACTTATTATCAGCTTACTGATGGCTTTAGCTTTGTCGGCTATTCAATAAGCATGGGTTCGAACCCGATTTCGCACCGATTCTTGGAAAGGATTTGTTCGGTCTTTCACCAGCGATGATCATCACGACCGGCTACGACATTCTACGCGATGAGGGTGCCCTATACGTCAAGCGACTGCAATCGTTCAACGTTCCGGTGCAATGGAATCACTATCCGGCAGCTTATCACGGCGTTATCAATATGCCAGCAAGCATGCAACGCAATCAAATATTCGATGATATCGCAGATTATTTGAACTCGAATCTTTGATGGATTAATATTTAACATTCCGGTTCACTTTGGTTACTTTTGGTTACTATCGTGCTCAGATCAGAAAGGGTACACGTTCTGCCATTGAGCATATTTAATGTCGCTGTTGACCAATGGTTAATGGCCTGGAATTGGTAATTCGCACAATACTCAGTTTCTGGAAAAACTATCTAAAAGCTTTATCATAGGAAGTTTCTTCCCTTCTTGAAGTCAGTCCCTTCAATAAGTCGATTTTGGAAACTCGCCGTTCCCATCAATTCTTCAGCTGGCTACCTCAAGTTGCTACCTACAAATGTCGCTAGTTTATGTCCATTTTACTCGTTACTTTTATTGTCAGACATTTTTGTTCCGTTTATGTGATGGTACGGGCTTGTTCGCATGCGCTGTTTTGACGCTGTTTTGCTTTTACTAACGAATCTACAGGTATCAGTGTTTCATCAACTTCAAACTTCCTTTCGCCGCTAGATGTCTTAATCTCTCATCAAAATATATGCTATTTATGATAGTTCTATCACTGTTCGTTTAGTGAGTTACCACGATCAGCTATCTGTTAGGTGACCGAAGAGTCAGTTTCACTTTCGATATAATTGCAATTGCGCAGATGACTATCATCGTTGTTGCTCGCTGTGATTATCGAAATCCTTTTCAACAGTGCATTCATTCATTGATGTCTTTTATTTCACTCATTTAAAGTGTGATTATAAGCAAAAACGCTCACTTCAATGGCGACTAGTCGATTATTCGAGTATTCAAGTAAACCAATTGATGTGCTAAAATGCTCACACAACACTTCACATCATTTAAAATGTTAGATCGATGTTAGTGCGCTATTAAGTTCACATATAATTACCACCTCGTTTACCAAAATACAAATACTTTCTCTTTAAGGGCTGTGTTACTAGTGTAAAGCAGTTTCCTTCGAGCACTTCGGACCCTTACATTGTGTTTCAACTTTACATTATGAGTTCCTTCAATATCCACGAACTCCTTCCCCTCATCACCCCTCTCTATCTCACTCTCACCTCATAACAACTAGCCCTCCTTTGGGCAAATTTATGTTCATTAAATATTTAGTTAAAAAAAAGCGAAACCAAGAAAGCCCACGAAAGATAGGTTGTTCCATGAAGTCACTCCATCGTTCTAGTCATTTATCTTTGCAATCTTTGTAGGGACGTACCTACTCGCATGTACTTGCTAGCAAATATAAACTGCATTATTGCTTTGTTGAAACGCCTCAAAATTTTGAAAAGTGTTGCTTCAGAAACCGAATAAAACGTTCAGGTAAAGCAATAGTGGATGCGCTCTACGCAGCACTCCACATGCCTCAACTAAACACTGGAGGCATGTGTCCACCGGCCAATTGTTGTGTGATGAATTGGCATGCAGCTAGTCGAGTCGTTTGATGTCACACATCGTCAACCGAGGTAGCAATGAACATTTTGTTCTGCAAGCTCATTCGCGCACTTAAGTGGAGCAAACTTTATTAGCTGCGTGCTTCATCCGCTGAACGGTCGTGAAGAAATCCAAGTGAACATTGTTTTTAGTGATTTGCTGCTGGCACCTGACACGAACTGATCGTATCGAAAGTAAACGAAGGAAACAGTTGTGATGTGCATTTGTTGAAAGAGTGTAAAACATAGTGTTGTGTTGCTTGGTGGCAAGGCCCTTTTTGCATAAAGGATTTCGTTTTAGTGGTTGCTATTCGTCCACTCCAATATTCGCCATATCAAATCGAACGAAACTACCTCACATTGGGCACTTTCCCCCAAAATCTGCCCTATAGACCCTCACTCTATAGTTTCTTCAGTCAACATTTGCCGTTCGTTAATCTTCCAGTGCGCATCTTGCCTATGACGAAGTTCCTATTTCAAACATTGCATTAGACGCCACAAAATGCTCGTATTACGCACTTCTGCCAAATGTGGGCCTCAATTGCCAAAGCCACAGTTCTAGTACCGCTAGGGGAGAAGAAAGAACTGTGAAGCCGGAGAGGTTGGACGGGGGTGAGGGAAGGGGGCGGGGAGAAAGACTGCAAGATGCTTCGAATATAATCAAAATTCAAAAATGTCTCCGACCGCAGGAATCTCGGAATTCAGAGCCTATTCGTGAAAGGCTGGTATATTACCAGCTTCACTAGTGCTCTGACAGCCGAGAAATATTGCAAGTGGAAGCTTTCGACAGCGGGGCCTAGAGCTTCAAGTTTGGCAGAGGGGCGTCCCGCAGTCTTCTTTTGCTCAGAGAAATTTAAAACAGAATGCAGGGGCGGAATGATTAGGAAGTTCAGTAGTATGGTCTCAATATGACGATTGGTTCATCCGAACCAAACCCCTTCCTTTTCCTTCCCCTTTTGTACAGCACTTCCCGCTCAACCACTCTAGCTGCGTGTACACTGTAGAGGTTTGCGAAGGACTTGAAAATGCGTTATATTTGTAGAGATCATTAAAGAGCATTATGCATGGACTTAATGTTAACTATGGACTTAATGTTCTTCAGGGTATCACTGAAGTAAAGAATCACTCATAGCACCATTTTTGAGGATTCAGCCACGAGCGAAGTGTCTGCGTCAACATTCTTCTGAGCTGTTCAAAAAGCGAAAACAATTCATTCCCGAATCTCCCCATAAGAAACAGCGAGCAGGTGCACTGTGTGAACGCCATCAACACTTCGGCACTAAAATCTCGCCTACTCTCTGTTGCCATCTCACTTTCTCCAGGTATGATCAACGAACAGAGAGCTCTGTGCAACGCAATTCCTTCTTCATGGCAAGCCTCTATCGATAGTGCCGTTTCGGGAAGGCTCCACCACACCCGAAAGAAGCACAGAATTACTGCTCTCAAATCAATAGAAGTGATTGTCACTTACTCCATCTTTGAGGATATGACAACCAGACAGCTGCTAACTTCTTTCCAATCCGGATTTCTGCCACGATGCTCTAATCACGTTACGGGTACTCTCACCTGTGTGACCGGATCATGTTGCTGGATGGCGAAGTACAGACCGACGACGTCGGCTATTGTTCGCGTTCACCGCCATCCGCTTCCGTCTTCAGAGCTCAGCAGGGGTCCCGCACGATGACTCGTCGATTTAGATAGCGAAGAAGCGGCATCGTAGGAATTCCTAAAGTCTCACGAATCCCTCGCTTCCATAGAGATTTTCTGGGAACAAGCTTTCCCCCACCGATATCACAGGGACCCACATAAAAGATGTTCAAAAAACGCGGCTCCTATCTTTGCGAGCTGAAATAACCTTCCACATAGTAGCAGAAACACGAAGAAACTGCGTGAGATATGCGTTTGAACAAGATATGCTGAAGGGAAGGATGATTGTGAGTGGACGCGTTGGGACTGAAGGGAAATGCTGGAAAGAAAACTACGATGAAGGTTATCGGAGAAGAAATAATTTTTGCAAAATAGATGCAGGGATATAATGGATTTAGTCTGGAAGCGCAATGGAAAGTGGGACATTCTGCAGGTGGACGAGCGTAACATCGAGATTTTATGAAGAAACTCGCATAAACGCAGTCAAAAAAAGTAAAAGGATTCGATAGAATTACAACCGAAATGATCAACTTCGGAAAGAGTTATATCGCACCAGAGTTGTGCTGTCCTTTGAGCCGCACAACTGCAACGGAGAAAACTGCGGAGTGAAAACTTGCAAATTTATTTGCCATATACAATGATAACGGCGATACGAAAAATCCTTTAAACTATAGGCGCCTATATCACAACTCACTATTACAGTGGAGTCAAAAATGCATCTTTTCAGCACGTTTTCACAAAACCCTTTCAACACTGACTCGTTTAATCGAAAGCAGAGAAGAAATGAATCTCGCATAAAAAGAAAAGTGTGGTATACGTCACTTAACTTGATTTAAGTGGCATTGGTACAGCTTTATGCCGTACATACTCCTTGAGGCAATGGAAAACATGTTCCAAAGGAACGAAAGCACCTCCAGCTTATCAAGAAGTAACCTTACGAGGCGCAACATAGAAACTTGTATAAGCCACAGAAGATCTCAAGGAAAACCAATCGTTGATGGATCCCCACAAGATGCCGTATTCCCTTCTCCTTTACCCTTTATTGGCCTATTTTTTTGGCTCGGAAGAAAACCATTTATTAGAAAAGTAATCTTATAAGCAGGTAATATGCGAACTGTTTCCAGAGAGCTAAACCAACGATGAGGAACAACAAAAATTATGTTTAATCAATATCAGATAAACAACGACGAGCAGAAGCTGCGAATCGGTGCTACAGATTCACTATTTATTTGAAACTGTAGCAAAATACTTTGCTCCCTTCAAAATCTCGGCATTCCTACATTATGTCACAGTTCAGCACCTCCGAAGTTTCTTAAGCTATATTCTGCTATAGCATAGGACACAAAACGTTCCATAACCTATGTAGTGATACCCTTTATCGGGTCGAAACTTCCTGTAGTTATACCAAATTACACTCCACCCTCAAGATATTCTCCTAAAATGTATCACATCATGTCGCACTACCCGGAAAAATACACAAGTTGTACTCTGGTTCACTGCGATAAATACAGATTAGGCTCATGCTGTATGTTAAGAGCGCCATAGGGTAGACTCATGTGAAAGCAGAGTTGCACTCATTGATGCGGAAACAATCGGCTGGAAGGAGCGACTGCCGACACTGCTCGGCTGCAAATTCTGCCTCGTGCTCGAAGAAATGTTTATGATTGCCGTCATGAGGACAGCCACTGATCAGTGAAACCCTCTCGATGCTTGTCGACCACCACTGATGCTGCCGCATCGAAGAGACATTCCTTTTCCGGGGTCTCCAATGGTGCTGACGAAAACACCTAAGTGCTGTCCGATGAGACTTGGCATCATAAGCTTCTCATTCCAGAGGGACAATCCCATCCACTCCACTCAGCTTTTCATCATAGTTTGCGGCACTTTCCAAATACTATACCTGCCACGAACAGCATAAAACCTCAGATTATGATGCAGCTCAACATATTATGATGCAATACATGCAGTTACAATTTTCCACAGTTCTGAATCCTACCCACAGCGTCGGATTCACTGCTGCCTTCTATTGTTGCAGAAAGGTGAGTTTCATCGATACTTCCTGTCCTCCATAATTCCTGCAGTTTGTTCATTCGAACACCATATAACATTACATATCGCATCATACTCGAAGGGAATTCCATTGATCCGTAATGAGTTTTCAAAAGTTCGTTGGCAGCACATCGAAGCCCACACACGATAACATCTGTCGCAATCACGCCTTCTTGACTTTATTTGCAGCTACTGCATGAAATGAGTTGCGATCCAACGCAGTGGCTACGTGCCAACACTGTAAATATTAAACAACTGCTAATTCATCGAAATTTTATATGAGCACCATATAATGCATAAGCATACACCATGTGGAAATGGTCTCATAATGAAACTAAAAGTTTCCGGGCTCTCCAGCCCTTGTCGGGATAGTTGCTCGCGATGGATCTTTAAGACTCAACTACCCCTTACCCTCCCCCC